>JAUMHH010040479.1:0-10020 GCA_032359455.1 Chlamys rubida
TTCACTGTGTCTTGATAAAGGAGCGTATCGCTCCGAAAATTTGACAACCTAAACTTGTCCACACTGTTGGAATTACTAGTAATATTTTTAAGGAAAAACACCTACATTTACATCAGGAACCAGGTAATTCAGCGCTATTAGTGGAGTTTTCTGGACCTTTCCAACCAATCTTTTCCGTGCTCCTTCGATATCCTCGAGAGAAATTGTGTTAGTTGTGTAATCCATGGCGTTGTCAATATTTGCTTTGTTGTGGTTGGCGAGTTGACCCCGCTGTAATGTGGTCTAGTGTAAACGCATCACTGTTATCACAAATCTATGCTCCTGATTGGACGATCGTTAAAACGTTATATAACAAACGGATGTTTGAGTAAGGACTAAGGAGTTCAAACTCATTGAAATTTTCACTCGGAACAAACGTCAACACGATATTTACCTGCCGAGGGCATAGGTTTACTTCACCTGTTTAACCAGTTCAAGCCGACGTTGACCACATAAAAAATAGGGGAAACCCCCGGATTAGTTTGACTATAACATACTCAGAAAGCTGGGTGAAGGATGTTTCGTGCTATCTCAAGTATTCACTGACATGTATACTACTTAAAATGTTACTAGTCAGTGACGTATTATAAACGACGGCTTACGTTGAGAACTTTGCATGATTATTTCATGGCTTTATAAACCGCTTGATAGTCATACTTATAATTGGAGAAGTGAACCTTTAAACCACAGTTTTTTTTACAAATGTCTAAAATACACATATGCTATACTGATATGGGTCACAGCACACCTAATCATGTACAATGCATGCCCTATGTTGAGGTGTGCTGGGACCAATATCAGTATAGAATATGTGTATTAGACGAAATTTTGTATTTAACTAAAAGTGTACTGTAAAAATTATGAAAGTTTGGAAATGCTCGCGGTTTCGCGTTTAGTCTCGGGAAACTATATGTATACACGATTATGTTTAAGGTTCAACAAGCCCCCTAAAAGATGTAATAATCATCATGAGTTCCAACCCGCTGGTAAGTCATATTCAAAGACCCTTATTAAAGATATATAAGTCATTTATATATATTGAATTTGTACATTAGCTATTAGAAAGGTACATAGCCAGGTTAAGGTAGTCAATAATTAAGCATTGAGACTGATGTCTTTATATAAATAGCTCACCGGACTTATAACATGTCAATCTCTTTAGCGACCTAACGGAATGCTACGAAATGACATATTATTTAAAGTTCATCTATATATATACCTAGGTCATGCGGAGGTTATGTCTCTTTAACTAAGTGTGGAGAGGCATACCGGCCTCAAAAATAGATGATTGTGGCTATGGGAATGTACAAATATCATAGCAATATGTCCGAGTAACATATATGTGTAAAACCATAGACCTATGACAATAACAACTACATAGACTTCATACAAAGTGCCCTTTCTTAACATTTAATGTTGTTATAAAAAAGCTAGGCTTGTTATAAACATTATCGCACTTTTTAGTTTCAATGTTTATAACATGTCACAGAATACTATAAAATGCCACTTCATCTAAAATTCATTTATCGATCAAGATTACTTAGCTTTTGTTTTCTTATTTATATTGTAATATATTAAAATATATTACCAGGGGATTTTACTATGATTTTAGTGGTTTCGCATAGCAAAATATATCTTGATTTTAGATCGGAATTCCTCTCAACAGCTAAAAGAAGAGAAATAAAGCTCCGCATGACCTAGGTTTATAAATAAACTTGAAAACATATGTCATTTATTAGCAATCAGTTGTGTCGCAAGAGAGATTGACATGTATATGTCCGATGGAATATTTTCATAAAGACGTCCGTCTTTAGCCTTATTTTCGACTATGTTAACTTGGCTATGTATTTTTAATAGCCAATGTACAAGTTCAACATATTGAAATTACATATATAGGTTACAATTTTAAATTGAGGTCTTTGGATATGATTTATCAGAGCGTTGAAATTTAAAGGTGACTACAGCATCTATTAGAGGGCTTGTTGAACCTTCAACTGCGAACGTTTCAACACGCGACAGTTACCACCTTTATTGCATTCAACTAGCAGTATTATTAGTTCGTAAAATGTCGCGTGATATTGGAATATACATACTGATGAAACAAACGATTAAAGTGAAGGGACTATAAACGGTCGGCCTGTTCTTCTGGCAATCTGATTTTACCTCTGCTATCCTATTTCGTCTAACATATTCAAAGAACTTTAATATTTCTCTACCGTTAGTCAATAATTGCTAATTATATAATGCATGCCACGTCTTCTGTGCAGCATACTTGTCATTTAACCTCCAACTGAATCCGTGATGAATAACTCGCTACCATGTCAAACAATGTCAAGCCTTCTTTTTTCCGTTAAACACATTACATCTGCGTCTCTGCATAGCCAGCCTTCCGTGAAACACTTTATCACCTTCGTCTCTGAGCGTCTCTGAACATCCAGCTTTCGGTGAAACACATTATTACCTGCGTCTCTGCATAGCCAGCCTTCCGTGAAACACTTCATCACCTTCGTCTTTGAAAAGCAAGCCTTCCGTAAAACACATTATCACCTGCGTTTCCGAGCGTGTCTGAAGAGCCAGCCTTCCGTGAAACACATTATCACCTCCGTCTCTGAGCGTCTCTGAATAGCCAGCCTACCCTGAATAGACAACCTTCCTTGAAACACGTCATCACCTGCGTCTCTGAGCAGACAACCTTCCTTGAAACATGTCATCACCTGCGTCTCTGAATAGACAACCTTCATTGAAACACATTATCACCTGCGTCTCTGAAAGGCCGACCTTCGATGAAACACATTATCACCTGCATCTCTGCGTAGCCAGTCTTCCGTGAACCACATTATCACCTGCGTCTCTGAGCGGCTCTGAATAGCCAGCCTACCATGAAACACATTATCACCTGCGTCTCTGAATAGACAACCTTCCTTGAAACACGTCACCACCTGCGTATCTGAGCAGACAACCTTCCTTGAAACACGTCATCACCTGCGTATCTGAATAGACAACCTTCATTGAAACACATTATCACCTGCGTCTCTGAATAGATAACCTTACTTGAAACACGTCACCACCTGCGTCTCTGAATAGATAACCTTCCTTGAAACGCCATCACCTGCGTCTCTGCATAGCCAGCTTGCCGTGAAACACATTATCACCTGCGTCTCTGAAAAGCCAACCTTCGATGAAACACATTATCAGCTGTGTCTCTGAATAGTCAACCTCCATGAAGCAAAGTTGTCAGCTGAACGTCACTGGTTGTATAGTCTACCATAATGGAAACTTACCGTATTGTAAGTTTATAACAAGATTGGTGAACTTTACAAAGGAGTGATACAATGTTGCGTTGATACTGAATAATTACAACAAATAGCAAATCCACAACAAAACGTATTTTAATACATTCAGAATTCACAAAATTATCTCTAAAGTTCAAAAAATAATATTATATATGCACTGCATTACACTTCCATTCGATAATTGTGAGTAACATGGACGGATATTTTGTGTTCTAGTTAAATTCTGTTCTGTGTCGCGGAGACAAAGTGCGTGTGCATCGAGTGGAGGTGGGTGATGCACGTGCTTGTTAAGGTTTGTTGTTTTTTGGTTTGCCGAGGTTGAGGGAACTTAAATACTAAATATTCATGTAAAAAGCTGTATGTTCATCTTTTAAGATACAAGGTCGTCGTAGACTCTGCTGATGGATTGTTTAGTACCCAACGTTTGTCGTTAGTGGAACGGTTAAATCTATCCACACTTTACTAATTATTTAATTTTAAACTAACCAGCATTGATCTAAATTAAGACATTCATAAGGGGGTCTACGTAACTTTCCTACTATTTCAATAGTTGTTTGTTAGACCAATTTGGATTTCGAACTTTTTGGCCCCTAGCATCACCCATGATACC
This sequence comes from Chlamys rubida, assembly GCA_032359455.1. Taxonomy (NCBI): domain Eukaryota; kingdom Metazoa; phylum Mollusca; class Bivalvia; order Pectinida; family Pectinidae; genus Chlamys; species Chlamys rubida. The sequence continues at coordinate 3,943 of JAUMHH010040479.1, forward strand.
TAGAAAAACGAAACAGTTGTACGATGCAGGGTAAATAATTTTTTGGCAAATGTATTTAATACCAAATTTAAAAGTGCAATCACCTGTGTGTGTTTTTCTTTCATTTTCAATATACACTTATTGAAAAGTTGTCAATTAATAGATAAAGAGTCACTATCTATACTTGTTCCAAAATAAATTAGAATCACAACCTCAACTTGTTTGTGCCTGCTGATGTGAAAAGTAGAGAAAGTAACCATTCTCAAGTCAACCAATTTAAAGTACTATCACAACTGATATCGATAGACAAAATTCGTAATGCTCAAATTTCAAATTCAAATTTGATGCGCAGGTTGGTGATGATCTATCCCCTCTTGTATATCCTTTGTGGCCATTTGAAAGCAGTCCTGCAATGAACTCTTCCACGCTCGTTACCTACATACGCCTATATACGCCGAGTTGGTGTCGACAGTTCGGACAGGAATGAATCACGTCCTTGAAGATGTTCACACAGAAAGGAATCAAACAGCATCCGGCCACCAACCTGAGAAATAAGGTCGTAGTGTTAGGACGTATTCAGCTTGTATCATAGTTAAAGCTTAAACCCGGTATATAGCAAGTTAGCGTTCCCAAAATACACACTCCTAAGGTCAACAGGGAGTCGGCCATTCGAACCTGACAATTTGTCGCTGAATTGATATATTAGTTTCACTGGAATAACAAAAGAATGTATCCTTACTAGGTTACTAGAACAAGGGTGACCAAAGGAAATATTCAAAAACAAAAAAGCAAAAAGAAAAAAGCAAACAATACTTTTGGCTTCCAATCAATCATGTTTTCCAACAGGTATTCAAAGATGCTACAGAAAAAAATCCAAATATACTGATTGTAATGCTATTCTAATAGACGAACACAGCTTGCACTATATTATACAGAGGGATCGTAGAGTTAATGTACCTACTTGTGGACTATGATTTAGCCTTGTGGCTGGGATTTATACGGGTACGATATACTTGTCTGTTGTAACCAAAGGTTGTATTTGTAGTGTTATATAGGGTTTAATGGACACATTTCCCTTTTCGCTGTGTTCTACATAAGGTTCGGAATACATTAGACATACATTGTTCACTCTTTTGACCTTAAGTATCACTTACGATATCCAAATGGACGAAATTGACATATGATACATTACTTTGTTTACTTTGTTGTGGTTGCTTTCTCATCTACAACCAAGATTTTCAAAAATGTATTTCATTTCTCGTATTCGTCGTAATAATTATACACAGTGACGTCTATGTGGAAACCCAGCAAATGATGCAGTTTAGCTACTATTTCACTATCCTAATCAATTCAGTATACATGGATTTTTTTTTTATCAATTACCATGAATACTCAGGTAATGATAAATTTGATATGCAATGATCCACAATACCTTTCATGCAGATTTCAGAGAAGCATACAGTTCAATATAGACCAGGATATTTCACTTACCAGAACAAATAACATGCAATGCTAAAAAACTTATAAATCGCACATGCTTAAAGAAAATAATTCGCTTAGCCAGGGTTTACAATCGGAGGACGTTCAATCCACACTGAGGAAAGTTTACCTTCCTCGACATGGCTTTTTACCACGAGATTCGTACTACGTGCTTCCTAGATCATTGATTACCTACATACTCCCATTGGTATTGATTTGTTACCAGTGAATTATTAAGTTGTTTTTTTACTGTGACAAACATACCTTTGTTTTTGTACTGTGACAAACATACCTTTGTTTTTTGTTATCACACATGTAACCGAAAGCTGCATGCATTACACAATAGAGGCACGTCCTTATATACATGACCCTAGCTTAAACTTTTTAAGACAAAATTAAATCAATCAGCAAGCTGTGTTTAGTGTGAAAAATAACAAGCAATGGGAGTTGTCAGTTGTGATATTATAGAAAGCCCTGGCGTTTTTTATATGCGATGTTATAACTCTGTCTCCACATTATCGACAGAGGCTTGACTATCTTTTCACAGAAACAAATGATATAATAAAGAAAAACTTATATAATCAGGTTGTGCCTAGATGAATGATAGTTTTATTCCATTGGTGTGTTGAATTTTTGTTTTATATTTTTCTCTCTTGAAAAATATAAGATAAAATAACCCCCACGTGTTTATTGATAAAAAGGCCAAAATATATCTGTATCAATAGTTTTATGAAGTCGATTCTGGTGTTTTGATGGGTCCTTGGTTTCTGTTGTTTTGTTACGATTTTGTCCTTGAATGTTGACACGGATGAACATTATATGACATCAAAACCTATCAGGCAAGATACATTGTACTTTATAAAAGATAAACCACCTTACGGAAACAAGCAACAGATAACGAAGGTATCACAACAACATAAAGTCTGTTATGTATAACACGTAGATGGCGTAATATTTCAATTACGATTTATCACCTTCCTCAGACAATGTGTTTATGTTGATCGTTACTGCACTACCACAAAATATCTAAATGATCCAAAAGAGTCTTCTATTTTGCAGACCAAGGATGGAGTTTAAGAAAAAAAACAATCTCGACATTATTTCTTCCCGAGACGTTAATTTATAACTGCAATGCGATAAGTTCTATTTTTGTATTTGTTGGAGTTTACAGTCTTTGCAACATTTAAGGTTATATAAAGACGAGTGCCAAGGGAGACATCGCAAACAAAGAATGGACAAGGTATTCCAAAAATAAAGGAAGGAAAAATGGTGTAGAATATTAATTTTGGTTTCTTTAAAATCGTCTTAGAAGAAAACAGAGTAGAAACCCACAATGCATAAGCCCACATTAGTTGCCTCCTCACTATATTGAGGACATGTTATTTCTTGAGGGTTAAACCAAGGGCCCCTAAACCATATTTGTATATTGAAGAAAAATAAAAGAAACATTGGTAGAGTAGAAAACATGATGCCGAAAATAATGTTCTCGATCTATACACAATGGTTAAGGACGCTCAGAGTTGTGTCTAATGAATTCACATAGTGTATTTAAGAATGACTACTAGTTATTACCCCAACACGCAGCAGACGATGGATAAAAGGTAGACCATCATGCCAGTCTCGTAGTGAATGGAAGTGAGCACCTCCTGGTGGCAAGCATCACACTTCATCCTGATAGGCTCGTCGTTGAATGCGTCCTTTGGCGGTACGAATCTTGGTTGGTTGATGATCACCGTGGTTCCTCCATTTTGGGGTCCATAGGCAGGCTTGGCTATAAGGAAATAACACAATGTATAACGGTTTTGGAAAACCCTCGCCGGGCGCAGTCACTCATATAAATGCAAGGATCAGGGAATGATAACATGATCTTAGTTTTCTATATCACGTGGTAGGATCATGGACATGTGTTTGTGTCCTGTTCATTCACGTGCTTTGCGCTCGACGATGTCAACACAGTGGGCTCATATGTATAATCAAATGGTTGTAAGTTTGTACACGTTATGTGATCGTCAAGAATCATGAAGAAGGTAAATTAAACCTTTTTTGAAATAACAATGGAGGAAGCAGGCCTTTACTATCATGTAGACTTTTATTCTATGATCTAGATCCCATTTTTCCGAATGTTCCTTAAACCTAGGCCAAGAATGTTTCAAACTAAGAATTGAATTTCCCTCGCGTAAAGCGATACGGAGAACTCTTAATACTACAGCAGTTACCTGGGGAATTTCATGTGCGCTTGTCATCATACTTTTGCTAACCTAGTTTGGGTGTCAATGTCGTGAATGGAAATTGTTAGTTTTAGATGTCGTGCATTTTAGCCGAAAGACAATAGCAATAGTACAGTTTTTTTTCTAGTATATCGTGGGACCAATATTTTTGTCCAATGCACACTCACCCAGTAATGTGATCTTTAAAGTATTTTTTATATCTTTACCCGGGACTGAGTAAACCAAATACGTAGGTCGAATGGAAAAATCAAGAGATGTTCAGAAAGTGCGCAATAGCTAAAAGTGCTATACTTTTTAGGCACAATGCATAAGGTATAAATATTTAGATAAGTTAAGGAAGAAGACCAAGCTATTTTGTCAACAAAATCCTAAAATTGCGCTTGTCGAAAATGGATATCAGTATGATGAAATGTACTTACTTGGTCCATAACCTTCTTCTGGAGGCTTAACTGAAATTTAAACAGAATATAAAATGAGAAATGTCATCCTTGTCATTAATTCTCTGGATTATGAACAGTAAATCGTTACTTCTAGTATACTGAATACGACAGGGATAGGAACATAGTTTGAAATAAAGAAGTTTTAGTTACATATAGTACCGATTTTATATTATATCGAAAGAAAAGAAGACACTGAAGAGTCAACAAGGCCGTATTTAGAACTTAAAATTGATAACATTATGGAAATATATAAACAAAGGAAAGATTAAACTGCCGGAAAACCATATAAAAAGAAGAACCATGCATGTGTTACAGAAGGGTAAGCGTCTCTTTACCGACGCGACGCCAACCGTGTCCATCTAGATCAAATTCACGTTATGTTGCATCCTCGTATTGAGAATCTTGGTAGCAAAAACGAAAGATCTTGCACACTAATAAACGTAATCAAATACCTCGATATTTGTATCACAATTTCCCAATTATATCCTGATTGTGACTAATAACTTGTCCATAGTCTTCATCAACTCACATTTCTCGAAACCTTGTGTTGTAAGTGTGTTCGCTAATAATTGACACCTATCTACTACAACCCGAATGCGATAAGCAGGTATGATACTATCAAGAAAGAGAAAGGGTACCTGCCGTCCCTTTTATCGTTCAATTAAGTTGGTAATGTTAAAAGTTATGATCGAGGTCATCAATTATTTTTAAGAATGTGAAGTGAACGTGATATATGATCGACGTGGTCAACACATTTCTTGTTATTAAAAGACAACAAAACGTCGATATATCTGAAAGTCTAGACTTTACAGGGTTATGTCACTGGCCCAGATAAAATGTTCAATAAAGCAAAGCCTCATTCATTTAGGCTTAATTATCTTTCGATGATGTTTTATATCTGAGTCACTTCATGATGTTTATTATTTATAGTTCATGACTAATGTACATATAACGTGCAGGAGTTGATCGTGATTGAGAAGGCGATACACTGGTAATCACTTACTCTTAGAGGCCGGGGCTCCATGGGAGTAGTCTGCTTGTGAATGCTCGTTCTCATTCGGGTGCCGGTTGTTGCCGCGACCTAAAACCACATAAAGACGAGATAAAATTATTAATTAGAAGATTGGTACATCTAAATATCACAGAATGAGAACGAGGTTAAAGCTAAATTGAAAATGCGTATTCAGGATATATTTCCACTGTTGACGTGGTAATTTGATGTAACATTCCAATAAAAGTGTGCTCTCAGATATTGAAAAGCTTGATGAACATTTGTATTTTAAGTCACATTGTCATGTAATTGTAGGGGCCTCGGTGGCCGAGTGGTTAAGGCATTTGGCCGTCGACGATAACTAGCCCTCCGCCACTAGGTATTCCTACACCGCCGAAGCCTGGCTCGTTCAGCGCAAGTTGTGCGTCTTAGATCATTGTTTTTCTTGTTGAGTAATATGTACATATTTGTGAATCAACCTTTTAATGTAAAATGTAATCCCTATGTTATTTTCGGCCGCGTTACCTTAACAACACGACGTGTCGAAATTAATTATCTCAACAAGCCGTGTGACCGTAACACGACCTGATGCTATGATGATATCAGACACACGTACCATGTTATTACATGTCTATATTAATATGACAAACACAATAGATTATATTCTGAAGAGAATTTTTTTCTTTTCTCCAAAAACGCATTTGCATGGAAAATTAATCATGGTTAACAAGCGTTTGTAAATAAAATGGGCCTTAATCGATAATATTCACTGTGACTATTTGTCCCGTCCCTGTGGTGAGTTATACATTAAAGTTCCTCAAAAATTCTAAATGCTAGTTATTGCAAATCTATTTCGTCTATTATTCGTTAAAATACACCTATCTATAATGCCCCGTTCTCACCGCCGATTTTGGTACCTCGATCAAACTCGATCTTGCTGTCGTGAAACGATCTCCCTCGG
>JAUMHH010040490.1:0-10020 GCA_032359455.1 Chlamys rubida
CCATCTATGATATAGAAACATCCATAAATTTGTGTGGCCATCTATGATATAGAAACATCCATAAATTTGTGTGGCCATCTATGATATAGAAACATCCATAAGTTTGTGTGCCCATCTATGATATAGAAACATCCATAAATTTGTGTGGCCATCTATGATATAGAAACATCCATAAATTTGTGTGGCCATCTATGATATAGAAACATCCATAAGTTTGTGTGCCCATCTATGATATAGAAACATCCATAAATTTGTGTGGCCATCTATGATATAGAAACATCCATAAATTTGTGTGGCCACCTGTAACATAGAAAAATCCATAAATTTGTGTGGCCATCTGTAACATAGAAACATCCATAAATTTGTGTGGCCATCTATGATATAGAAACATCCATAAATGTGTGTGGCCACCTGTAACATAGAAACATTCATAAATTTGTGTGGCCACCTGTAACATAGAAACATCTGTAAGATGTTATTCATGATGTCAAAAATATTCATGCTTCAGTGATATAAGTACTTAGTGGGAAGCCCATATTATTGGATGAATATCTCTGTTATACTGGTATTTCATCTAGTGGAACAAAGCAAAAGTGAAACTCACTCGGCCAACATATTGAAACATCCATATATTCTGGTGGTAAAAATGAGGTAAATTACTGTACTTCAATTTTGTAGGGTAAAACTTAGGTTTGTTCTTGCAATATACCAGGTAGTTGAATTGCTGGGTATACATTTTGTATAACACAGTAAATACTTCTATCAAAATGACAATTTCACAGAGTTTAAATTTTGTATATTGTTTAGGTCCCAAAAAGCAAAACTAGAGCCCCAATGAAACGTACAGTGCAATACAGTTTATATAAGCTTGGAGTTCAGTCATGTTGTGTACATATGCTTATTGTATTGTTGATCTCTGTTTCAGGAGGATTACCTTTTCCTGTACAAAGCCATGGAGAGTTATATCCAGGACTGTAGTGAAAAGGAATCAAACAATCTCTCACATCACATACATTTACGGAACTCTTCTAAGAGAAACGGCACCATGCCACGTAGCCCGACGTTATCAATTAAGGCGGAGACAAACGTGTGACACCATGCCAAGTGATGTCTGTGGTTCGCGTACATGTGGAGTACGGCCCTGTTGTTATGCTGTAGTGTCATCGTAATTGTCACTCGCTGTCCTTCCCCGCGTGCTTGTGTCTGTCGCGTATCTGCACAGGTTGTCATGGTCGATGAGACGTTTTTCATCCACCCACCGGGACCAAGGCGGCTTACTTGGTCAATGTATCATGTATACTGACTACCTTGAGACTACCTAGGTGTATGGATGTATGCCTGAATCATTCCACAGTGTGTATACCCCGTAACTCCAGCTCTAGGACACTAACTGACCAGAGGAGGAGGGTTGACCACAAGCTCTCCAAACTGACTGTGTCCTGATGTGACCAGTAATATTTGTGCCATTAGATCGTCAGAAACTAACAGGGAAAGACTGTTACTGTGGTAGTTCTGCCCAAACCTTCCAGACCACATTTCCCTTCCCAGGAGGATGCAGGTCCCTGTAGGACCTTGCCTGGCTGGTTACAGGCCGAAATAAAACGAGTCGAAACAGACCTGACAGGGTGGAATACATGAGCCCCTACAGCGCTGTGTATGTGTGTCGAGGTCCTATCACATGGGTTGTGCAGCTATTTAAGAGATAGAGATACCAAGCTGTGTTGTGATGGAATATCCATTTAATATATTCTGCTACAAAATTATGACTTAACGCTTTATGAAAGTATCGTCCATATTTGCCAAGAGACATGTATTTCATTGCCATTTTTTTACATCCTTTTTTATGTTTGTGGATAATCCATGTAATGGTGAACTTCTTTATATTTCGCCTCCATAGTATGTAACCTGTGTAAATTGGTGGTTATGATCAAAGAACACATCATGTGCTATTTATGTAAAGTCGTGTAATTGCAGTTTACGTGACCTGCAGGAAGTGTCACATGACTCATGTGACCTGCATATAGGATCATGTGACACTGTATATTATGTGACCTGCAAGTAGGGTCACATGATCTGATTTATCATGTGATGTGCATGTAGGGTCATGTGACCTGGCATATATATATCATGTGACATGTAGGGTCACATGACATGGTTTATCATGTGACATGCATGAAGCATGGGTGACTAAAGATCATGTGACATTCATGTAAGAAATGTATCATTTGATTTGTTTTAAACAGATAGAGATGAACACGGTTTACAGATCAAAATTTCACTGTGTAGTTGTGGATGTGCTTTATACCATTTTATCTTTGTACTAAAGTGTTTGTGTTTCCACGTGTTTCCATCGGAATCTGAGACCAGATAATCACTCTATGTGAAATACCAAACCAAAATGTGCCAATGTTCTACTATCATGTACTAAATGTTTCCCCAGGAGTGGATATATTCCCGCCTCATCATCCCCAACATGTCCTCATTCCAGTAGGAATGGGCTAAGACTTGGTGTAGTCTTCATTTACGTGTCATGTCCTAAGACCAATCAATTAATAAAGACTTAGCATTGACGGTTCCACAGTTGTTACAGGGGTGTAACAATGTAGCCAGAATGTTTCCTCATTGTTAAAGAATATAGTGAATAATGATATTAGTTATGTCTATGCTTCCTACCATAATGACACCCCATGTCGTCATGTGGGGTGTGTGTGTTCACTGTAACTCCAGGTGAACGATTTATATCTAACATAAAATGTTTGTCAGCTTATACAATACTGCAAAGTTAACACAGGTAATATTCAGATAAAATAAAAGCATAATTATAATATTTCCCTGAATATACACACTATGTAATGCCATCACACCATTAATCATGTACAACAAAAAGTTACCAACATGACCACCAGTGGTTTATAATTCCTACATCTGTCATGGTATTTGTGAGATTTTACTAACGTCGGTCATATCATAGACAGTAAACCAGAAACCTCCTTGTACACGTAATATAATGCTCATATTATCTCTCCCCGGATCCTGGCAAATATCGTTGATGCTACTTTATTTTAAAGATGATCTTACTTTTATTAATATGATTTAAAAATAATGCTGGTTATGAAAGTTCTTGTCCTATCTATAAAGCCTTCCTATGGAGCAGAAGTCCTGATAATAATAATGTATATATTTAGCTTGTGAGTCATGCTTGTTTTAAACTCTATAAAAAGTCCATGAATCACAAAAAAAAAATATAAATGAAGAAGTTTAACTATGGATTATAAGAGCATTTACTATGTCCTTCCAGCTTTAAAGTGGCCTGTATTTTCTAATTATGGATGTGTAGAATGCTTCTGAAAATATATCATTATCCCTCATCTTTATAACAGTTTATCTGATGGGTTTGACAGGGAAATAAGAAAATCTGTTTCCCTCCAGCGCTCCAGTTTTCCTGGTCATATTTCCTTTTTTTTCTGAGCCTCTCTGAGTAAAATGAGCAAGAGTCACCACAACTCACTTCCGAGTGACTAAAGCTGACACAATCAACGGCACCCAAGTCTGATGAATCTCATCATCTTTACTGGTGTGTTATTGTTCTGTTTCGATATGATTAAGTATTTATTGCCCTTGTGTTAGGGAAATATAGTTCTTTGTTTCCCCTCAACTTAACGTGATTCACTCTGGTTTGCCTTTGTGAACCGTTCATGACTAATTTCAGGGAAACAAAGAATGTTTTTTTCATACAACATGGACAGTAAATGTGTAATATTACAAGGTACCAAGGTAATTTTGAAATTTTAATTCCTATGAACATTTCAACATTTTCATCTTGATTGAGAAGTGAATCTGTAAATGAAGACTGTTAAAAGTTGATGTATAGCTAGAAATTATTTTCTTCCTTTTTTTCTCAGGACTTGTAAAATGATATTCTTTCTATTGCTGTAGATGTTGCCTAGTAACAGTGATTTATATAAGATTTACAAGGCATTTTACCTGGATCACTTTTTGCAATTTTCCAATTATTCAAACGCTGAATGAATTACGTACATAAATATATTAGTTGTTCATGACAAAATGCTGTATACATATGAAATACAATTAAAGTTATGAGATGTTGTATACAAAGGTGATCAAATGCTGTCAACATAACAGTAGTTAATGGAAACTTAATGGTTGTTCATCGTAACATAAAACTATTGTAAATCATTATAAGTTAATTTTAATGGTAAATTACATAATAGAAGTTTGGATCAAAATTTTACTTCATATACAAACAATATGTGTATAAACACGTCACATTTCATTATGTGTGTTTTTTGTGTAGTAAGTAAAATTTTGATACATATTTCTAAACTGATGAATCTTATTAAATACATTATAAAGCTACTCTATTATGAGTAAACAAATCATGGAAAATATGTGTACTGTGAATCTAGGTATTAATAATAATTTCCACTCATACTTCAGGTAATATACAGGTAGCTAGTGAGAGATTCCAGACATACTCAGAGAATTTATAAATATGGTCCAGAGAGTTTGATTTATCAGGGACATCAACAGAATATATAAAACTGAAAGTGTTAAGAATGGAGATTTTTTAACTTAAAGAAAATTTACGTAATGCTGCAATTATTTGAAGTTTATAGTTTTTACCAATAAAGTTGCATCTGATTGCTATTTTTCAAAAATTTTCAACATCTCCTAAAAATTGATTAAATCTGGGAGTTTAAAACATTACGTGGAAATTACATGGAAATTCTTTTTGAATGAAAAGTAATGTTAGATAGAAATAAAATGCTGGACATATTTCTGTGCCGTGGTTGATTATACTTGACAAGCAGTTGTATATGGTCTTTTATGACAAGCTTACATCTAAGTCTGTGTATAATCTGCTTGCTTGGTGAAATGCTTTGAAAATATATTAGCTTAAAGTTCTAGGCAAGAGAAAACCAAATCTGAAGTCATATACATTCCACCAGCTGTCACTGCACAATTGATCATTTTTGGAGGGCAATATGTTGCAATTTTGAAAATATTTATTCTGTAGATAATGATTAGAGATAAGTATAATTCATAAATAATGGTGATTTCAATACCTTTAAAATGTCGGTAAATTAAAGAAATGAGTCAGACTTCACTTCGGTCATTGTACATGTAGTTGTAATTTAAGCTGAAATTTATTAGATGATATCTTTCACAATTGAAATATCTTGCCAAATTATATAATTATGAATCAAAATAAAAAGAAACCGTTCTGTTATAGAGAATTTGTATGTGAACAATACTACGCTAGAATGCCATACATTGTCATAGGAACATAAACCACTTAACTACCCATGTCATATACATAAGCATCCTGTATTCTAAACTATTCAAGCAAGCTTCAATGCAATGTCATAAGTATACCCTATCAGTAACAATGGTTTTCAATGTAAACAACAAAGGAGATTTTCTGATACATGGATGTCATGACAAGTTGGACCAATAAGACTCATGAACTAGTCTGTTTCTATTGGATACCAGTCTGTTTGACACTGAAATATTTTTAACTCATTCACCCCTGAAATTTCATAATGAACTATTCCAACCTTTGTATTGGAAGAGTTCAAATGTGTCTTTAGGGGTGAATGAGTTAAGCAGTGACTTGATAATTGGTTGTACTGTGTTTTGGAAATCACACATTCAATGCAGTGTGATCTAGGGATCAAAATGATTTTGAATGAGAAGTGACCATAAATATTAATTAACCTTGATTTCAAAACGTCCTTGAGTTTGGTCTGGTTTTGAGGTCAATTTAATCCGGAATTCAGCTTGGCATTGCATTCTGGGTAACCGTGGGTTCTTGCGTAACCTTGACTGTAAGATGACTTGTTTAGTTCAGAATATCTTCAGTCCAATATGACTCTGCGTTAAGAGGTTTAGAGTTCAATATGACCTTGAACTTGTAGATGTTGTGTGTACATACTTTACCTCTACGTTATATTATTTTTGCTCAAATTTGTTTTACATGTAGATGTAGAGATGACCTTCGCTGGACGTTATGGGAAATCGTATAAATCTTACAGCTAGTGTTATATAGACTAGCTGTCTGTATACATATCTTCTGTGGGAGCAGTGTAACAAAAAAGCCATTTATATTAAAGCTTTTTATGGTGCATGTAATAAAATCTTTCTAAATTTTTTAATATTTTGTGAAGGATTTTTTTTCTACAAAATCTTTTTATGAACATAAAACTGTTATTGAGTATTCGTCCTGGTTTATTTTGGACCAACTCATACCTGTTACACTAATAATCAGGACCTGATCATTCAGAATCTGGTTAGTTTAACAAGTCGTCAACACATATTTTCAAAAGTGATTTTTAAGAAATTTGTAAAAAAAAAAACACAAATATTTTGGTTTTTGTTGTCATAAGATAATTAATTTGAATCCATATTCATACAAATTTAGTTTTTAATTTCAATCTTTTTGAAAAAAAATACTGGTTTAAAATTTTGTGTTAAGTTTTCATTAAGCTAACCAAGCTTTGAACAGCTTGGTCCAATCCTATTCCTATGGGTTAGGTTTCAGCAGCTGTCAAATGTAGATGTTATGAGTAATTCAAAACAAATGCACAGTTGGGAGTAGAAACCATTCAGATGTAAGATATGAAAGTTCAGTGGTGAATGAGTTAATTCATGTATAGGACATGTTATACTGAATTTAGTACCTGTATGACAAATGATCCTAAAGATGTATATTGTGTGTAAGAAAGATCGCTCTGGTTGTATCTACTGCAGACTGTGTCTACAATGAAATGAGTGGGGGCGTAGTGTTCCAATATTTTTGTACCAAAATTGTTGTTCACTTGGTATATGAAGCTGTTAAGCATTTGGCAAACATATTTATTCAAATACATAAATAAAGACTGATACAAATGTTTATTACGGAGATTTCGGTATATATGATATATACTTTGTATATGTGTTTATGTAAAACTTTACATATAGAGTAAGTTGTGTTGTATGATCGTTTAAGCCAAATTTGCCAAATGTGTTTTACATTAATATTTGACGAAATGAATAACGCGATCTGCTGCCAGTTTTGAAGTGAACAATAAAAAATCATATACATCATATATACATAACAATTAATTTTAAAGATTAACCCATATTTTATTTAAATGTAAAGACCATATTCATTACTTGTAATTTCCTTTTTTTATTTGTAATATTCTGCTTTGATAACATGTTATGTATAAAACGGATGTATTTATTGCAAAGGTTGTAATTATTACTTTATCAGATTGAGTGTAAGCCGATTGGCCGATTTAGTCACAAGCTCAGTGTTGATTGGCTGCTATCGTTGTGAGCACAATAATCTCATGTTAATCAAGACATTTACTATCAGAGTTGTACATTTTAATTTATACAGTTCACTTTCATGTTATTTACCTATAGCTTCTAGTCATACATGCTTTTTGTGTTAGTGTAAAGTTTCTGTGTGTGTCATCAGGCCAAACCAATTGTTTATGTGTTGTTACTTGTATGTCCTCAAAATGGGCGAATGCCACATTACGGCTATCAGAGAGGCTCGCACAGTTGTTTATAGTCCTCTTTGTTTAAAACAGAAACTTACAGCTGAAGTACATAATAGTGGAATTATTTTTTCAGATGAAGCAGTCTAAAATGGACATATCCTTATTATACTGAGTAGACTGGGGAGTGACGGCATTTCCTCTCATTACCAGTGATCTGACCATGCAAGGACTTGGGTCGTTATGGGCCATTTCTGGCCTCATAAAAAAAGTGAAAATTTCAACTTCTATTTACTGACCAATTTCTGTTATAAGAATCATATTGATTAATTGGGGCTACCTTTCTTGGTGCACATACTTTCCCCTGCGCATGCCTAGATGCCCTACCATAGCAACAAAATTGCGTTGCTATGCAGAAATAGCAAAAACATGGTGTTTTTGGACATTGAGCATGCAGAAATGAAAGCCGCCACATTTGACAAACATAAAATCCTTTCTTCAAATGGACACTGGTATGACAATGTTTATAAAGCATGTCAAATATTTATTTGTTTGTGGCACGCGGAGGCTTTCAAAAATTGAAGAGTGTTAAGTTTATTTCCTTCGAAATGGTCAATTTCGAACCAAAAATCGCACAACAGTCAATATTCAGGCATTTTACTATGAAAATGCGGGTTTATGTATCTCTTTATAATGTCATATTTCCTGAACGAATTGTCGAATGAATTTGAAATTTCATATTTGCGTACTTCATGTTATTCCAGATTACGAATATAACAACTAATTCTAAAGCCCCGATGAGGCCGGAGTGACCCTAAACGCCCCTAGTCCTTTGATGGTCTGTCTTCCTGTGTATTGAGTGGTCTAACCGAAATTCAAGGATATGTCTTCTTTCATTTTGAATAGTCTGTGAAATTTTAAGATAATTTCAATCTGAATCTGGTACGAGTCATCCTTAATGAAAGTTGGTTGTCAAACTTGTTATGTTGTGTTCATGAAGTAAAATCAAATTATTTGTGTATGTTATTTAAGCCTCAGTCACTGGATTGTACATAACAGATGATGTAATATCCTTCTCTCTCATAATCATAGACTCATACGAACTCTATTCATCATTCTTAACCCATAAAACTGGTGTAGGTCTTCTAAAAGATACAGTAGGATAATAATAATTTTACCAAGCTACTAAACTTTCAAACAACAACTAAAAATGTCCATACATTTCAGTAGAATGTTCACAATTTAGTCCTAATCCAGAATTCTACTAACCCAGTACAATGTACAAACTGTCCATTTTAATGAAGACTGCTTATAACAAATAAACCTTGTTAACTCAGTCACCCCTGTAATTTCAAAATGAACTATTCCAACCTTTGAATTGGAGGAGTTCAAATGTGTCTTCAGGGGTGAATGAGTTAATCACTATAGTTAACTGTATATACAACTTCTAGTTATTTAAAAATTCAGTTCTCATGAGCTGAAAAAATTTGTCTATACAGCTGTAGGTGACGTTTTTAAAACCATTTTTCATGTGATTATGAGAGAAAAGTACAGGTACGTTACATCCAGGTGTGTTAAC
This sequence comes from Chlamys rubida, assembly GCA_032359455.1. Taxonomy (NCBI): domain Eukaryota; kingdom Metazoa; phylum Mollusca; class Bivalvia; order Pectinida; family Pectinidae; genus Chlamys; species Chlamys rubida. The sequence goes on from JAUMHH010040490.1 coordinate 9,088, forward strand.
TGTACGAGATGTATGGAGGACAAGTTGTAAGTGTTGTTTGTAATTCAGGTGTTGTGATTGTCTTATACCATCTGTCATAGCTTTTGTTGTTAATACTTGTATGTACATTGTACAGATTTTCTAACAAACTACCATCAATATCTTAAATAGATCTTTCAAAATTGTAAAATGTTGTGTTTGTTGTTTTTTATCACCACAAAACTACAGTTAAAAAAAATCAGCTTTGGATGAACGATATCTACAGTGTGATTCACAGTGAATACTACTTTTGTGATGTTTCACAAAGTGAAACCTTGTTTTGTAAACAAAACATTACAAAATCTCCTATATTTTATAAGCTCACCTGGTCCGAAGGACCAATTTGAGCTTATGCTGTACCGTGGCGTCCGTCGTCCGTCCGTCCACAATTTCTTCAAACAACTTCTTCTTCTTAACCATTATTGGAATTTGACTAAATTTGTCTGGAAGCATCCTAGGTAGCGGGATTCAAAATTGTACAAATGGTGGGGCTGACCCCCAGGGGGCTGAGGGGTGGGGCCAAAAGGGGACAATTTGGCTATATTGATATAAAAGACTTCATCTGTGGAACTAAGAAACTGACATCAACCATATTTGACTGGAAGCATCCCTAGGTAGTGGGGATTCAAAAGTGTACAAATGGTGGGGGTGACCCCCCAGGGGGCTGAGCGGCGGGGCCAAAGGGGGCAATTTGGCTTTATTGTTTTAAGCGACTTCTTCTGTGGAACTAAGAGATGGATATCAACTATATTTGAATATGGGGCTGACCCCCCAGGGGTCTGAGGGGTGGGGCTAAAAGGGGGCAATTTGGCTATATTGCTTTAAGCGACTTCATCTGTGGAACTAAGAGATTGACATCAACCATATTTGACTGGAAGCATCCCTAGGTAGTGGGGATTCAAAATTGTACAAATG
>JAUMHH010040501.1:0-10020 GCA_032359455.1 Chlamys rubida
TTAAGGATCACTGTACTATTATTTATTTACTTAAGGATCACTGTACCATTATTTATTTTACTTAAGGATCACTGTACTATTATTTATTTACTTAAGGATCACTGTACCATTATTTATTTTACTTAAGGATCACTGTACTATTATTTATTTACTTAAGGATCACTGTACCATTATTTATTTTACTTAAGGATCACTGTACCGTTATATATTTTATTTAAGAATCACTGTCCCGCTGCAGGCAAAACACTAGATAATTCCACTGCAATTTTTCGGACATGCAGTAACCTCCCCTTAATTTTGTTCATGTAGCTCAGCTGGTTAGAGTGAGGTCCAGGGATCGAACCCGGTTAAGCCTCTGTTGTATTTTTATAATGATATTTTCATATGTAATACACTGTAAAGAGATCTAAGCTTAAAGAGAACAATACTAGGATAATGGATAGCCAATGACAGCTAGAGTAATAGTGGAGATTCGGAAACAAGAGATGCGACTTAAAATACTTCGTAACAGAGAACACAGGAATAAAAGATGGACAATTAAAGCTAAAACGTAACGTACTATAGAGAGAAATAGTAATGATTTCTAAGACAATCATAGGAAACAGACGGACAACACAATATATATGGAATGTGAAAGCATGTTAACATTTGAGAATGTTAAAGATCCCTGTACATGTACCACTGCTGAAAACCGTAAATATCCACTGGAAACTTTTTCTCGGCATGACTAAAGCTTACATATCTTATCTGAAAAGAAAACCATACCTTGTAGAAGATGAAAAGAAAAAGAGAATCGACAGTGTAAAAAATACAACACGCCGGGCCAGGATTTGAATTCTTGACCCTCGATGATTAAACTGTCGCTCTAACCAACCAACTGAGCCATAAGTCAATGGTCCATTTAAGTACCCTGGCTACTACAGTCAGTTATAAATAACAAAATTAAGGGGAGGTTATGCATGTTAAACTACAGAGGAATTCTCCAGTGTTTTATCTGCAGTGGGACAGGGATCCTTAAGTAAAATGTGTAGTGCAATTGACATTGGTCTTTGTATCGTTATTTTGCTATAAAGCCACACGCTGTAATACGTTTGACTCCCACTTATATACGTGAATCGGAAATTATAGGGACATTATGTTGTATCTGTCAAAACGCCCTACGTTAATAAACAAATACCATTTACCTCGAACGGGAAATGGATTGCTCTGGGTTGTTTGAAATCGTTTTCCCAACCGTATCATTCCCGTGCATTGTTGATTGCATTCGACAATGAAACTCTTTGAAGGAAGGAAATTATTTTTATATTAAACGGTAATTGTCTGACGTCATTTGTGCATGTACGATAAGGATTAACTTTCTATTTTGTATTGGTTTTTGACCAATTATGATGTAAAATACATGCATTAAAGTTCTTTTCTTCATTATGACCTGTTTCGTGATTTTCCTTTTTATATAATTCACGCAGTTCTCTCTCTCTCTCCCCCCCCCCCAATAAAAACATGCGTTCTTCGAACAGCCTATAGATTCAACGTCTTGGATACTGTAATAGCAACTCATCAAACAATCAAACAAACAGATTTGAAACAGCCTATATATCCGTAATAGCAACTCATCAAACATCAAACAAACAGATTTGAAACAGTCTATACTTCCACTGTCTTTGATACATAGCAACGAATCCACAATTTTGGAACGGCCCATAGTTTCAACGTCTCTGATGCTATATAGCCACGAATCAAACAAATAATTTCAATGTAATGTAAACCATATCTTTATATCATTAGCATTATTAACACATTCAACACTGGTTTAATGAAGAAGTTGTAAAAAATAGAAGGGGAAAAGACGGAAAATTCTTTCAAAGTAATGCTAAAAATTGAAGTTAAAAAGGCCTTTATTTCGCGGAAGGATTATTGTAACGCCCCCTCCTTAAATATTACTTAAGCATCGGAATGTAGAATCTCGGATACAGCAAAAGAAATGACAGACATGAAAAAGTTACCACAGAGTCGAAAGTATTCAATTCAAAAGTATAAATTTCAAAAGTATTCTTCTCATATCAAATGATTTTCCAAAATACACTATTTTAAATTTGGATGATTTCGAAAGCATCCACGTGTTCTGGCAAACCATCAATGACAGTAGTGACGATTATCGACTCGATATCTCCCAATGGCCAAAGTACAAAGTTTCTGCTCATATTCTAAACTACGCACTCTTTCTCCTATAATGATTTTAAATTGCGTCCTCTTCACATAATTAGAACTAGTATTTAAATCGATCATAGAGAAAAACGACAGAAACCTGTGTTTTTGAAGCTCATAAACACTTGTTTCCGTCGTTTTCTTTCCTATAGATCGATGTGTCGTTTTGGCTCAATCAAACAGACAAGATTGAATATTTAAGCAAAAGTTTACACAGGAACGACATTTTCCATCTCAGAGTATTAAATGACCATGGAATACGTCTGTATATTTTTCCAATCGCTGTAATTATCAGTTCAAATCACCGGACAGGCCTGAAATTGCCGCTAGCACTTTTCTAAATATTTTCGAAAATCCCTGAAATATTGACGATAAATGGTCGCAACCCAGGATAGGACTGGTGACCAGTCTAAAAGAGCGGTAACTGGCCGTATATAACATTTTTGAAAGTATCGCGATACTATCGGCGGATACGATCCGATTCATCAATGCATCGGTGAATCGTTACACTTCTATTATGAACTGATATGAGCAAAAAATGAAAAAAAATGCACTTGGTCGATTTAGATCTGTGGAAGCACTGCAAATAATATCGGAAGTTGGGTGTCGTTATCAAGTGGCGGTCAAAGTAAAGCAAGATACATAGTAATTCAAGTTCATCGCGTCATAGTCATCCTTACTTTCAAACGGGATTTGATTAAGAAACAGCGCCGTGTAATATGGAGGAACAACATATATACAGCATTCTTTCCGATTCCGCATACATCAACATCTAGGAATGAAACGAGGAATCATCTGACAAATGTTTGCACTCGCAAAAGATCAGCCTGATTTTAATAACGGGATTATCTAGGTCTGGTTGCCATTTAGTCATTGAGGTAAATACAACAAAACTGAATTGATATAGTAGGTTCGAATTCCGATCTGTCCAAATGGACATTCTCTCGGCTAAGACAAAACGGCCGTAAGAAATTTTCTTTTGCGAATAAAGTGGGATCAAGTACATTGTAATCTGTTAGTCTCGTTCAACCAGACGCTGTGTAGCTTGCGCAGACAACAAGAGTCTGCAGGTTGCACAAGACTATGTAATACCATATGTCAGTTACAAGCAGACAAGGTCACATCACTATAAGTGACAGAAACCGCTCGGAACTCTTTTGTCTTTGGACATTAAACCTCGGGTGACTCCGCTACGCTCCATCATAACAAGGTTAGTGTTCAAAACGAGTCACCCGAGGAGTTCCGAGTGCTTTGGACATAGTGTCAACGCAACGTTACTTTCCTCTTTGAATTTTCACAAGCAAAAACGCAAAGAGGGGCATTGTATTTTGAATATTAGTGTCATATTTAGATCATTTCCGAAAGTAACAAGGTATTGTTGTTATCTAAAACATAATTGTACATTTTATTTCTTTTATAAAATTTCTCTATCTTCAGCAATGTTCAGGGTTTTATTTATGAAAGCATGGTTAGTTTGCAGCATACTTTTATAAAAATTGGTTTGTTATATAATTAGATGGCAGTCAATATCATGATTGATACTTTTGGTTCAAAATTACAATGAGATTTCAATACTGACACGCGTCGTATTTATTTTTGAATTTCAACGTTCAAACCTATCGGCGGTAAACGTTCTATGTATACCTGTGAAGGTTACTAGGCTTTGGTCAAAGAGCCAAGCGAACCGCCTGCATCTACCACAATCACTTTCCACGTAGAAGTTATACATTTATCGCGCGATGTATGTGGATAATAACATCCCTGTTAACGTCAATCAAATGCATGTAAACGGTTGTTCGATACAAAGAGTGAAGTGAAATTTATGTAAACATTTATCAAATGTACATTGCATAATACATTGATGTCATAGATCAATCGACCAGCCAATCAGAAAACAGTAGACCGTTTTTAACGTTTCTTTCTGTTATGAGTCTATTCCAAACTCTTCGGTATTGTCAATGCATCAATGTCCTCTGGAATTTAGCTATTCTTGTGTATTCATCTTTCAGTAAAGTTTTGAACTGGCAATCGTTGTTGTGAAATAAGAAAACCTCCAATTTTAACATTTCCTATTTTCACAAGCAGATATCCTTTTTTCTTTCGAAATCCAGATGTTTTGGTCTCTGAATGGGAAAACAAAGAAAAGCAAAAACAAAAAGCAAAAAAAAAAACCTCCTTTTTCCTTTTCCATTACTTCAGAAGAAATGTATTGTGCTTTTTACCGTAATGCAATCATGTGTAACGGACTCTCTTCGATCTTGACGCATTAACCCCACATTAAAAAAAAAAAAAAGTAATTTTTTTTTTTAGATATAGAAGTGAAAGACCTTTGTAGCAAAATGACCTCTTCTCTACGTTGGGTGCTTGACAACATGTCGCATTTTCAAATGCGCCGCTGGCTTTCTCTGACATTGATGAAGCTACAAGCACGCCAAGCAATCAGGAAAAATCAACATCAGTGATGTTGCTGGAAAGTTGTAAAGCCTAAATTGATGGTTCCCGCGCGCCACTTTCCGTTTTTTTTGTTTTTTGTATATATTTTTTTACTTCTGAAGTAGACGACATCCATTGGTGTCAGGGAGAATTGAGACAGATCATAGTGTGAGTTGGCATGGAGATAGGACACAAGTGCAAACTATTTATCTGGCGTTTTTGCCGTTAATGTAATGCCATATTTTGTGCAGACTAAAAGCTTTTTCTTTCCCGAATAAATGGAGAAACATTACCAAGGATATTTGGAGGAATCTTGATCTCAGCTCTCGCTGTAAGAGTTTCCCGTGAAAGCCCCGGAGCATCATACAATTTCCGTATCCCAACAGGTCCAAAGAAAAATAACAGACATTCGGTATCACCTTCTCTTGCACGTGATCGCAAGAGGCGACTAATGCGTGTGGTTTGTGAGTGGAAGAGGAGGAGGAGGAGGAGGAGGAGGGGGAGGAGGAGGAGGAGGAGGAGGAGGAGGAGGAGGAGGATATTCAGAAGCTTTTCTCCGCGCCCTCTGATTTGGAATGCAGACAAAACTAAAGCATATCTTATCTGCTTTTTTATTCGTGTCTTCTTACCCACATGTAGTTTCAGAACAATGTAGCCGGATGTGACGTCATACGACTGTGTCCAGGTGAAGACATGTCCTTATGCCCCCAAATTGGTTCCGTTGTCTTATGACTTTACAATGTACCTATTTTGAGGACGTCAACGTTATGCTAATGACTTCACCACTGTTTTGACGTCACACACGTCACTCCATATGTTCTCATAAATCACAACTGTCTTTGATAGTTTTATATATCGCGGCAATGCAGAGCAAAGGTACATTATAAATAATTATGCATTGAGCTACTTTCAGTTGGAATTCATAGGAAATATGAATGCCAACTGGTCAAAAAGCAAATTCAATAAAGTGCGCTAGCTTCGTTATCTCATAGAAAATAAATCTAACACTAATCATTATTCAGCATTTAGTTCAAATAATGTATTTATCGTATATGTTTTGTCAATGAATAGAACAGTCATCTATCCATAGAGGATCAGAGATACCCAACGGAACAATCATGACGTCAACAATCGGCGCATGGCATTTAACGCCTTTATGAATGCCATCTGAATGTGATAGATTAGATATGTCACTGGCGTACAATTGTAAATATATAACAGGTATGACGAGGAGCCATGTGAGTCACATCACTGTAACTGTCACTAATCATCACAACAAGTTATATTAAATAATTTCGAATGAAAAACTTGCCCAGCTGTTCAATAATATAACATCTCTCTGAAGGAACAGAACTATAGACTATTCACACGCACATGAAAAGCAATTGATGCTAGCTTTGACGATTGGTAAAAGTTTTAAAAAAAAATAAGAAATGTATAAGAAAAAATTACAACTATTTGAAAAAATGTATTATCTTATTGTTCCATATTAATCACTTCTTAAACTTACAGACTTTTATCTTATTGTTAATTTTTTTTGTATTTAAATTGAAAATTGTTGAATCGTTTGAACGAGCTGAAGTTATCTGAGCAACATCAAACACATAACTCCTGTTTTAAAAGTGCATCTCTAAATTACCATTTTAAATATACAGATGTCATAACGTGATGTATTCGCATGCTAAACGCCGATTTGTTATTCTCAAAACAAGAAGTCTTTATTCAGGTTCCTTCCGATGGAAAACAGTCTGCTCTTCTGTCAAGTTCTCATAAAGGAAACATTTAAGAGTACAATGTGCTGTTGGGATGAAATGAAATATTGCAGCAAAACGTTTCCGAAACAAAGAATCTAACATTGGCCAATGTATCAATTATGATCTGCCTTCTTTGAAATGGGAATAACTGGTTTTCGCGTCGTTTAAAGGTGCACCGTACTGTAAAATTATATTCTTTTAAAAGAAGAATGGTATGTTGAACGATAGTCTTTGCTTCGGCAAGATTTATTTGTCCAAGCATTTTACCATGAATAATTTATATTCTTATTCCGAAACAAGAGCCAGACAGAATCTCATTGAATACAAATCAATGGAGAAGTTTCCGACTATCGGTGATTTATATTTACTTTTAGACAAAGCTCACCGTTGATTGTATCTTTGTAAATAATGTATACAGCATAAACTTCTCTTTTTTTCTAACGAGCAAACACCAGCGGTTAAATCAGTGTCTCCGCATAGGTAGCCATTATGTTCAGTTTTACCGAGTTACTTCCCCTTATAAATATTAACTATGGCAAGATAGGTTCTGTCTATCGATTAGCGATGAAGGAGACCTTTAAAACATTCAGTTTCAACAATATTATTACAAGTGAACTATTAAGAGAGAGAATGGTTTGATGTTATAGTTTAATTAAAACTAGAGAATATAAATTTTGATGAAAATGCTGGATATGAATTTGTTTCTTTTAAAAGTAAGTCTATCGTTATAACATATCACAGAATACCGAAATGTCAACAAAACAGTGAGTCGAATTAAAACTCGATAAATCTACAGCAATGAACATGGGAAACATTCACATTGTTACCCTTGAAATATTTTAAGGGGAATATTACCATGTGTTCCGGAAGGGTAAGCGTCTTCTGCTTAAACCGCCATGCCATCCGGGTAAAAAGAACTGTCACGTCCTTAAATCGCAAACCCGGCTATAGTGAAAACAAAACAATAATTCCACTAATAAGGTTACCCCCCAAAGACACGGGCCTTTATATCACACAAAGACATATCAAATGCCCAAACGAAATCATAATGGCGACCATAAAAGCTGTCTATAATATTTAGCAACATGCAACTTTGTAGATAAAACTGATATCAAAATGTCATGTTGCTAATCTGGATATGTGAGGTAATATTAACGTAAAACTTGTGAAATTGATTAATATTAATTTCTAATTCACTCAAATTCACATCTTTGTTGAATTTGGGGTCGATTGGTTGCCGACAGAACTTTCATTAGGCATGAACCTCTCTCAACCTTAATTTTTAAGTGTTATCATAGTTTTACCCCAGCCTTTTTTTACAAGTAGAGGACATATTGTCGAAAACCTATTTTCTTAATTCAATTTTTTACACAATCAACAACAAATGGGTCAATAAAGTCTTGTTTGAACTGGCGACAAATTTGCTATTACATTGAGATAAAATGCATACGAACTTTAATGAAACGAAAACTACTCTCGGAAAATTAATGGAACGATACGTTTCAAGCTAAACATGTTATTTACAGCGTTCTCTGCCATCAATTTCCTCTAAGCCAATACTGCCATTATGTCTAAAGAGTTCGTGTTGTACATGTAGTATGTGTACATGATTTTGTCGATGCCAGTGAGTCTAGATATCGTTTAGATTTGAGTAGTATTTATTTCTTCAAATATAAATGTTAAATATTTGAATAGATTCGACAATGTGGTGCCTGTGTCGGCTTCTGTGTTCATACGTTATGTCAGTATTGTACAGAGCAGTATGGACGTGGGTGAGAAATGGCCCGTCATTAATAAAAGTTACATTCAGTTTAAATGTCCCTTCGACAAAGTACATTTATAAAATAAAAAATGAATCAACAGAAAATATTGCCAAATATGCAATCAATAAATTATAGACAGGACTTATAGAATCGTCTTCTACCTTGAAGGCACGAGACAGAAATCCCCCAGCCAATGGGGTGATATACTATCATAGACTTCAGGAGAGGTGTATCTATGATTTACGAACCCGGTCTGAATAATAGTTATCAAGCCGAAGGCTGTAGCGAAAATTGTCCTAATGTAATGTGATAAAGGTGTGAATTGATATAAAATATTAATACATATTGTAATTACACAACTTTTAAACCTTAAAGGACACAGATACGATACACAGGTTAGATAGAAGTCTCTGAAAATAGACTATATTTTTTTTTAAATCATTCTTCTCCGAATGTTTTCCTTAAAAAATCGGGAAATAGAAGGGGTCGTCGTCGCCTCCGTCGCTGTCGCCGCTGCTGTTGGTAATATTGTTTTTCTCGTCGTTGTCTTCGTTGATATCATTGCTGTTGTTTTATGTCGTCGTCGTCGCCATTATTCTTGCTGTTCTTTTTGTCGTAGTCGTTGTTTTTATTGTTTTTTTCGTCGTTTCATCGTCGTCGTTAATCTTGCTGTTACTTTTGTATTCGTCCTTACTCTTCTTGATGTTCTCGTCGACGTCGTTGTTGTTTTCGTCGTGGCCATTATTCTTGCTGTTGCTTTTATAGTCGTCTTTGCTGTTTATGGTTGTCGTTGTTGTAACTGTTGCTTTTCTCGTTGTCATCGTCGTTGTTGTTCTTGCTGTTGTTTTTTGTCGTCGTCGTTGTTGCTACAGTCGTTGATGTTGTTGTTTTTATCGTCGTCGTCGTTGTTTCTATTGTTGATGTTGTTTTGTCGTTGTCATTGTTATTCTCATTGTTGTTTTGTCGTTGTCATTGTTATTCTCATTGTTGTTTTTGTTGTCGTCGTCGTTATTCCTTTTTTGTTATTATCGTCGTCGTTGTTTTTGCTGTTTTTGTTGTCGCTGCTGTCGTCGTTGTTATAACTGTTGTTGCTGGTTTCATCGTCGTCATTGTTGTTGTTGTCGCTGCTGTTGTACGTACCTGAAGTATCAGTTACCTATAAAAGGTTATATTATATAACTGACACAATACCCAACCGACCTCAAGCGAGCACGCACCAGCAACGAGTATATCCAGAGGGTGCCCGGTTAGCTCGATCTTCAGATCTATATAACATCGATACAGGATTGTAAGACAAAGGTGACGGCAACGTCTGGAAGTGTGTCGCTAATATCCGCCATTCATATGTCAGCTTCTGACAAAGTAGTCCCCATTGACCAATCATATATTTTGGCATCAGTTATAACGAATTCACACCTCACATTCGCGCGTACATACGAGCGAATGGCACGTTCATGATCAGATCTACTATAGAACGGTTCTATTGATTATAAGGTCGTGACCTAAGAACGCGACAAAGGTCAAGGTCGTGTTTAATGACGAATTATAAAAATAACTTATTTGCAGAAAAACTGACACTTCAATTTAAGAGGTCGATCAAATGAAAAATTAAAATAACAAGTGGTGTCCATTTCCATCAGTTTTATTTAATTTCATTTCAGGTCTGAGGATTTGGTTAATTCGTTGATTTTTTTTTATATAAAATGTACTTACATCTATTTAGAAGTTTGTTTTTGTAAAACATCACTTACACCTATATTTCGACCTATCTGTTTAGTTTCTTAGTTTGGCGTAAGAATTGTACCTGCTGCCCCCATTGCATGATCGTAAGAGGCGACTAAATTTGGGATCTTATCTTTTCTCTT
>JAUMHH010040512.1:0-10019 GCA_032359455.1 Chlamys rubida
TTGCACACAGGGGAGGCCGTCCTTAAATGACCTTAGCTGTTAATAGGACGTTAAACAAAAGCAAACAAACAAACAAATCCTAAGGGACTATCATAATATAGCTGGAGAACACTCTCAATAAGACATTTGGGGAAGGCTAACTGAAACTGTCCCATATCCTTAGTTCTCTTCGCTTCATCTACCGCGAGTGAAACATAACATTATCTACAAGCATAAAGGCGGCAGAACTTTTGAGTAAGATGCAGCGGGCATATCGAGGAGATACCGATAAATATCGTGAAGGGCATCATCCCGACATTGCAGCTTGGCCGTCTGATGGGTAGATTTCCCCAAGAGGTTAAGGGGTTTATCAATGATGATCTGGGGCTGGGCGTCAGACAAGCTGTCACTGTTGGAATTCTTTGTAGACACATGAGAGTCACTCGATACAGCCATAGAAGTATTGTCCTTAATTACATATGCATCGTCAACTTCAGTCTCAGCGTTGCATTTATCCTGTGAAGAACTGTCAACATCTGGTGTCATAACATACGCAAGTTTACTATTACTGTCTTTCCCATTGGAAATACACACATCATTGCCAATGTTGGTTGAGCAGTCTATATCTGTTGTTTCATAATATTCACTGTCTCTCTCAGTAGTTTGGTTTGGTTTTATTTTGTTTACCGTCCTATTAACAGCTAAGGTTATTTAAGGACGGCCTCCCCTGTGTGCAAAATGCATGCGTATAGTGTATGTGTGTGTATTTTGGGAGGCTGCGATATGTTCGTGTTTCAGTAGAAATAATCACGAAATTGTCACAGGGTATATCTGGTATGTCTGTAGTAGCATGACACTTAGTACTATCACTATCGGAACTACACACATCAACAGGCTTACTGCAATCATCGTAGCTGCTACATACGTCATTTGCAGGCTGAGGCATGAGTAAGTTTTCCTGAATGTTACAGGTTTTGGTGCGAGATGTAGACGAATTTACCAAAACAGAGGTAGGATCATGCAATACCTTCCGACGACGCTTTGAATGAGAGAAACGTCTACTTTTGGAGACGGTTCTTTCTTCCTCCTCAGTGTTCGCATCAAATTCATAAGCATGGTCCAGGTCACATAGTTTCAAAGGGATGACAATGTGTTTTGTTGAAGCAGTCACATCCTCAGAAAAAATTTTGCGTAACAAATCCTGCAACAGATCACCAGTGGGCAGACGAATGGCTGAATGGGGCTCCTCAACAGAATGAAAGTAAGGATCCTCCTCATCAGGACTTGCGTCTAAGATGGGAAGGTTGGGAGATGCATGGCAGCGATATAAAGCATCCGGCACAACCATCTGGGACGCCGGTTTGTAGCGAATTTATAGGTCATACTGTTGTAGAATTGCCAACCATCTCTCGTAGATAGCACCACGGAGTCTGTTTTGGAACAGCGGTTTAAGGGCCCTGATGGTCGCATTCCACTATAAAGTGACTGCCACGAACATAGGAGGCTCAATCTGTAACAGCAGTGATTACACCCAGGAGCTCAGGCTTTGTAGGTCCATACGACTGCCAGCGAATCAGTCATTTGGATCCAAACCGTATAACGTGTGGTGACTCATCATTTTCATACAGTTGGTAAAGCATGTACCCAAGTCCCTTACTTGAAGTATCCACAGCAATATGTTGTCCATTCTTCCAAATTTACCCCAAAGTCCTTACTCTTATTTTGTTATATAATTATACTTTTGTTGTAAAAATAAATTGTTGTCTCTATTTCAATCTTCTGGTTGTACTTTCCAACGTGTCCCGCCGGCATTGTAAAAGAACAGGGCAGTGGAGAGTAATGAGGAATGGGTGCGAAAACATATAACATCATAAAAACACAACACAACGCAAGTACAAAATCACTATATATGGAAGCACCACCCATTCGCCAGGCCTCCCCTCCTGCTACACAAGTATGGAAAGCATGAACCAGGAATCAGAATCCAGACTTTATTTACTTAATATGTAGTTAGAAAAGATTTTTTCTAGAAACCCAAAATATTATCAAGTTTTGACAAACAGTCCACAGCACTTCATTTGAAAAAAGTGGGACAGAATGGAGGGTTTGTTTCCGAAAGAGAAGAGCTGAAACAATGCTTTGAGAAAGAAGCAGTATTAATGCAAGTGGAGGCATTTGATGCCTATTACAGGAGGATGGTAATGATGATGAATCAAATATCGCTTGTAACCTTGGGATAAACGTCTCCAGAGATTGTAAAAATGTTGTATTTTTCTTATGCCTTCTGACTTTTCTCTTTCAGCATCAAGTTTTCTCTGCTCTTTCATTGTTTTTTCTCTCTGTTCCTCCTCTTTCTTCTTGCTCATTTCAGTCTTGTTTTCTGTGTTTTGAGATAAACAGAGGTTATATTTAATATACAAAACTACATTGAAAACAAAGCTACATAAGAAACTAATATTTTTCATAGATGGTATCAAGCATCATTTCATGTTTGATTGTTCAAATTGAATGCCTTAGAGTTATATTATATGACCCATACATTGGGAACTTTCTATGCCTAACTATAAATAAAATTGATGGCTTACCTGAAATGGCGACGATCTTCCCATGGTATTTCCCCGAAAAACCTGGGATTCTTGAGATTTCATCACCAACTGCGTATTGACTAAGCTCTTTTCGCGGACGTTCCACTGTCTTCAAGGAAATGACGAAGTACGTATCGTCTTCCCAGTAAACCAAAGCACGTTCCATTATTTTGTTTACGTCTTGTAATGTGACTCGCCGGGTTAGAGTTCAAAGACTTAGAGGTCGATGAAATACAAAATTTACCCGCGCGCTTTTCATTGGCCAATGTGATAAGGCTATGTAGTCACGCGAGTGCGAGACTACGTTTTCGCATAGGGCTTCGCTTTAGTAACGATAAAGTCATACCTCATATTGAAGATAATTAATCATAACTATATTTTGTTAAATTCAAATAGTATGGACAAAAACCAAATTAATTACAATAACGCACTGTAGAAATAATCAACAAAACTTGCTTAAAAACGTAAGACGATTTCCGGATCCGGTGTGCGCAGCTTCATCCTGTGTTTACACTTTTCGACCAATTTTTTTTGTCAACATTCCGCGAGAACTTTTTACATCGAATATTGATTAATTATGAATGGGAAGTAAAGATCTAGTTACAGGGACTACATATCTGACCCGTCGTTGGGCATACCAAAGGCAACAGCATGGAGACATTCAACCCGACCATACGACGTTGGAAGGAGGCCAAATCGTCCCACAGATTTGAATGGACAGACCATTGACCACGCAGATAATGATGTTGAAGCTTTTAGAGCACTTGTTAGATCGTTACACGATAGCTCTACAACTACTAGGATACAAGATGAAAATGACGATGTCTCTCTCGAGAACCCTGCTTTACAACGTAGTGAGGAATATTTATCGACAGATGAAAACCGCGACGAAGAATTCGACGCTACTGAGCACGAGCTTGATCCAGAAAAAGGTAAGTTATTAATAATTAAACGCTAACTGTTTTATTTCAGAAATATTATATGCTCAGTCTGGGTGCTGGGAATCATCATTCAAAGTTTAGTCAGTCGACAGGACCTCGTTATCGTTTCGATCAATAGATTATAAAAAGCAAATTTAAATATGTTTAAATATTTTTTCCACACGAGTCTGAAAACAAAAACTTTACTTTTTTGTATTACTTGTATATTATTAATTTTTGACAGAAATTCAGGCTCCAGTGATTTTTTGGGTACGACAACAAATAATAGATACTACAATATTTGGTAAATTAATGTATTTATTTCAAAGTTTCATTTTAATATGGAACAAAGAATTTTTACTTTTTGTAGAAGAAAAAATGTCCCTCGTGTCAGTTTTGTAAGAAAACAAACTTCCATCTGGGGGACACAAAAGATAGTCACTAGCCCAAGATTCCTATGGCCCTGACACCAGACATCTTTCTGTCAAAATGGTGGTCTTATGTCTGGGCCAGAGGAATCTCGAGCTCGACAGTCACCAGTTAAGTGCAGTAGACCTAACTTTTTCTGATTAATCACAGAGGGGATGTGTACATAATTGTTTTCACATTTAGATAGTTTAGGCACCAATTGGTTGGGTACCGGGTCCATCTTATAAACTCTACATACAGAAATAAAGAATGAGGAGCAGTTGGTTGTGAGCAATTTTGTGAAAATAAATCATGTAAACAAGATAAAACTTCTGAAAACTGTTGCATACAATGTTTAGACTTTGTGCATATTCCATGTAAGATCTTAAAATGAAATAGAATAATTTATATTTATTTAATTTTCAGATGGTCAGTCCAGCCCACATATTGATGATTCACAACCTATTTACAAAGATGCGCCCATATCTGTTGCTGTCAGTCTTCTGATGCTTATCACATATGCCATGGCATATCACTTGACTGGTGAAGGAACAGCAGACCTCCTTGTTTTGATTGAACTACACTGTATATCTCCAAACTTGTGCAGTAAGACATTGAAAATGTTTACCGACTACTTCAGAACATTGGCACCCCTAGAATTCCATCACTACTGTTATGAATGTCACAATTACTATGGATTAGCAAAGATACCTACATGCCCTGGATGTCAACGACAGTCACAACCAAAGGACACTCCCTCCTACTTTATTGTGCTGCCAATTGTTGACCAGATAAGATCTCTGTTTGGAGGTATGTAAAAATCATAATAATATTTCTTCTTAAAAATAAGATGAGGATTTTTTAAACTGTTTTAAATTGTTAGATTTCCCTCATAATTTCCCAAAGAGCAATCATGGTGTAAGCCTATTCAGTAGGTAAAATGTTTGCACTTCATTTATGTGTCTGACGATATTATTCATAAAAAATTGAATTGGGTTCATGTACATGTATGTAATTATTCTGACAGACCATATATGGATATGTTTTGAACCAAGTTTATTATTTCAATAATTTCATATTAATTTTCTAGGTACATCACTGATGAAAGAAATTAATGATTACAAGAAACATATTCTTGATGGTCAACTGTACAAAGAAAAATTTTCAAATGGATTTTTCAAGGATGAAAATGCCAAAAGTTTGGAGATGCATATCTCTTTGCAGATGAATACGGATGGTGTCTCCCTGTTTCGTTCATCGTCTTTCAGTATATAGCCTGTATACTTTGTCATCAATGAGTTGCCACCACACATAAGGTATGTAATTGCTAACTGGCTTTTTATTTTAAAAATCACTTACAAAGCAATGAGCTATGGCAAAAAGGGGGTAGTGTAGATGTGTTTTAAATTTTAAAAAAACTTGTCACTAGGCCTTTAAGTGCAATGTGTGGTGTTTTCCTTCCAATCATTGTCAAACTTTTAAAGTTTGTCCAGGGCATATCTTCTAATACTTTTTCACCTTGTGTAACCAGTTGTGGTGTACAAGGACATCTTGGGATGATTAAGTGAAGAGTGCAAGAATTAGGTCATTGTTACCTATGACTTGACCTTTGATCTTCACTTTCAAAAGATTTTGTCCAGGGCATATGTTCTATATTATTTCACCTGCAGTAACCAGATTTGGTGTACAATGACATCTTCGGCTGGCGGAGTGCAGAGTGCAAGAATTAGTTGACTATGACGTATGACTTGACCTTTACTTTAGAAAAAGTTTGACATAAGTGTACTGTTTGTTAAATATAGAAATAATTACCGGTAGGGGACTAGCGATTGACTTGCAATACTTTGCCTTGCTGCCAATTACACTCAAACTACTGAAAAGAAAAGAAACCTTCTTTTCAGTTTCTAAAATGCTAGAATCGGAACCACATATTTAAGAAGATTTTAAGTTGTTGAAATCCATTGGAATTTGTATATGCCTGTCGAAAGACATGTTATATTTTGGTATAGCATTCATTATCTATACATCAGTCCATGGGAATATTGTCAGCACAACTCCTCAAAACCTTTGTGGATTCGAATGAAACTTGGAAGAGTTACATCGTGATCCAGAGATATGGATTAAGGCTTTAGATTTCAATTTATTCCAAAGCATAGTTTGTAAGCGTCTTCCAATCTGATTGCTCAATTCTTGTGAATGCAAATGGGTAGTTCAAATCACACAGTGTCTGTGGTCTATCCATCTGTTCATCTATTCTTTATCCTTAAACGATTCCTGTTAACACTATTTCTCACAGATCTTTAACAATTTCCATAAAGTAGATTTGTATTAAAAAATAATTATGTGATGGATGTTTCTTTTTGCAGTTGTAAATAAAGGCTTAAATGTAATTAGGGTGAACCTAAAGATACCTTTAGGATGTGTTGTTAATTATTTGATATATTTCTTTAACTTCAACATTTGCTTTATTATAGGTTCTACCGAACCAACAGGATCTTTGGAGGTTTGTGGTTTGGGTACACAAAACCTGACTTCAAGGTGTTCCTGAAACCCTTCGCCGAAATGCTGCGTGACTTCTACAGTAAAGGTAAATCTTACCTTCATTTTAATAATATTGACAACATTTAGTGAAAACCATAAAATTCAAATGAAAGAACTTGACATATTTGTTTATCATTGTATTACTACTGGGTTAAGGTTAGGGCTGAAACGATACGCCTACCTCACGATACGATACATATCACGGTACAGCATTCACAGTTCGGTACGTTTCGATACGATATAACACTTCTAATACTTAAGAAATAAAATGAATATATAAATGTAAAGGAATGTTTGTTAGCTGATTCTCCTCAACATAATACAAAACGAAGTGTAGAAAAAGAAATGACAATTGTAAAATACAAATACAATCTTATAAGAGATGAATTATTTTACTCTAATTTACAATATTTTACAAAAATAATTAAGTTAATAACTTCTTTCCGAATGAAGTGAACTCGCAGTAGAGTGTTAAAGACTCCAGCGCTGGTTGGGCGAACAGCTAAAATTTATTTACAGTTCAAAAAGTTAAAATCTTATAAAACATTTAGAATTATAGCTCTAGATCATTCATATGTATGTGTACCTATGTTCCAACATGTTAAGCATGTTTTGAAACCCGGCATTCTCAACTACCTAAACCAGCCTCATATCGATAGCAATGCATCCGCCCTTCGTTGTTTTGATTGCTTCATGTCGTGGACTTTTGAATACGCATTTGACTGTTACTTAATAGTAATGACTTCCGTGTTTTGTCGTCACTGATATCTTTTTCTGTGATGCCAGTGATGGCGGTCATGCTTCCCCTTTAGAAGGGTAGTCATATTTGTTGTGTTGCCTGTTTTGAAATTCACGTCAGTGAAACAAATAGTTCACATACTTACAAGTTTGTTAGGTTATCGTTTACTACGCAAAATCTGAAGTACACAGGGGACCGGAATGATGCTGGACATTTCAACCTCAGAGTTTGTCTCCATGTTTGTTTATTTCGAAGTGCTCTGATTTTGAAACAACAGCAGCGATTGGACGATGCGACCACATGTGGACGAGACTAACCATTTAGAACCAGCTTCATATTGGGGAGCGTTGTACTAACAGCCGAGCAGGCAGAACTGTACCGACTGGGTACCGTGGGACCGCTCAAAATAATCGTGATCGGAACCGAAAAGAAATACAGAGGTGAACCGCGTTGTATCGTTTCACCCTTAGTCATGGTTACAGAAAATACATATATATTCCATAAAAAGTTTATTGTGGGCATATTTAGAGAAAGTTGTAATACTGAGGGCTATACAATAGTGCACACTTGTTTTTCATGGCCAATCAATTTTACTTTTGATATCATTTTGTGAAGTAATAAATCTTTGACTTTTTTCAGGAATCGTAGTCAATGACACAAGAGTACGTGGTCTACTCGTTGACTGTGTCTTCGATGCCCCAGCCAGATGTCTTTTCCACAACATGGTTCAGTTTAATGGGTTGTATGGATGTCCATACTGCTTGAGCCCTGGGAAATCTGTTAAAACTAGCGAACGAGGACACACTCATGCTTATCCATTTGAGGAGACTACTCAAACAGGACATGGAACTCCCAGAACCCACCTAATGCTACTGGAACAAGGCACTGCCGCAGAGCAGCAAAAAACAGAAGGGAAAGTGGGAAATACATTCGGTGTGAAGGGCTTGACATGGTTTTCTTTTTTACCAAAGTTTGACATGGTCAGAGGAGTAGGCATATATTACATGCACTGTGTATGTTAAGGTGTAACAAAGATGCTGATGTCTCTATATGATTTGGTAAGTCATACAGAAATGAAGCCTTCAGTATAGCTGGACAACTTTCTCAGGTAAATGAAAGACTCATGAGTTTTAGGCCTCCAAGCTACATCACAAGGCTCCCTCGCACCCTATTAGACATTGGTCACTACAAAGCTGCGGAATACAAGACATTTATGTTGTACTACAGTCTTCCATGTCTATTGGTAATTTTACCTGAGGAAGTTTTCCAACATTACTTGCTGTTGGTGCAGGCCATGTTTATCCTGCTCAGTGACCAGATAACAGATGAGGGATTAGTCAATGCGAAGAAGATGTTAATGCATTTCTGCATCAATATATCTACCCTCTATGGTCCAAGGTACATGACAGCAAATGTGCATCTGCGTTTACATCTGACAGATAAAGTGCGAGACTTGGGACCATTATGGGCAACATAATGCTTATATTTTGAAGACTTCAATGGTCAGCTGAGAACCCCTTCTCATGGAACTCAAAAAATTGAATCCCAGATTGTCTTTGCGGTCAGTTTTTCACCAAAATATGCACAAATTGTCGTATTGCATAAGGTACGGTTCCAGTGAAGAAGACTTTTTCATGAAACTAACAGAAAAAAGGACATTTTCCATTCGCGAGGAAATCAACAGAAATGTGTTTGTCATCAGTGCACTTACAACAGGTTTCTTAACAGAAATGGAACAACATGCCATAATTTCAAAGATTGGACCCTACCAGAAACTGTCTTTTTTCAAAAGAGCATGTGAATAACAGCATTGTCCATAGCAAAAACTACGGATGTGTTGTTAAACGTAATAACACAGTGGTACGGTATGGCAGTGATGACTTTGGGCACATTGTGCAATTTGTGAAACTATACAAGCAATGCCAACATGCCAATGTCTGTAACACAAACTGTGCTTGCAAGACACCCATCTACCTGGCAGTCATTGACACAGTGTCCAAGCTACCCCTTCAACTCTCTACAGACAGAGTGAGCAAAGCTCATGTTTGTAATGTTGTACCAGTATCACATCCAAGTGGTATTTTGCAAGCTATCCATGTAGAAGACATCAATGCAGTATGGGTTTGGATGCCTGTGTCGAATGAACTATGTTTTCTGTCAGTGAATGTTAACAAAATTGAAAAAGAGTTGGATAAAATCCATACACAAATGACCTGTCACTTCAGAATATCGTAACCATTGATCTTTTAATATGTATGGCCTCTGGATCATGATGAGTCAACATTTTCTGTGTTTTCTCTAATATCAGTAAATTAAATGCAATGTAATTTATGTAAACATGGAATAAACTGTACAGTATGTGATCATTGCCAAATGAATAAACATTCACTTTTCTGTTTATCTCAGTTTTTGAGTTGTTTAAGTAAATAAACTGTTTCCTCATTACAAACAGTACATTTAACATAGTTCAACCTTTATTATTAATTGGAATATTTAGTCTTAAAAAAAAGCATCAGTTTAAATATCAACCAGTCTAAAGTTAACCAGTGCTTGCAATATGTTCAGTGAAGGAAGAACATTTTCCTGAAATGTCCTTATCCTACAAAATTTGTTCTGTGAGCATATTTTTGAACTCTGCATTTTTGTTCATCTGTGAGTTTTCATCCTATTTGTTATGTCCAGAAAAGGTACAAAATATGCAAAGTTTTTCACCTGCATTGTAATTATTTTCTAAGTCCAGAATAGCTACAAATGTACTAAAAGTTATACCATAATTAGGGCCCCGCATCGAGATGCGGGTGCCCTATAGTAATCAGGTTGTCCGTCTGTCCGTCCGTCCGTCTGTCT
>JAUMHH010040523.1:0-10018 GCA_032359455.1 Chlamys rubida
AGATACAATGTTTGGTGACCTCCAAGATACAATGTTTGGTGACCTCCAAGATACAATGTTTGGTGACCTCCAAGATACAATGTTTGGTGACCTCCAAGATAAGACAGTCTTGCCTGGTTAACATATATCTCACTGATATTGTTTACCGTATTACTTTAATATTCATATCAGCAGTGTAGTTTGGTAATATCTCTGGCATAAAATTGAAAAAATATTTCAATACTATAATAATTTGATATAATTTGATATCAGCAAAAACATTGAACAGTCATTTTTACAGCAGAATGGCGAGGTTGGGGAGCTCTTACTCACTCAATGTACAACAATATAGCCTCGCAGTCATTGAAAACATGACAATTTTATAGATAGATAAACAAGTGCGTGTCTTTATGGGTAGAATAGAGTCTAGAAATTTCTATGGTATCTTAAAAAAATAAAAGAATTGTACAACATATAGGAAAGTTGAAGACATTTTGTCCATGCCTGGATACTCTCTGATGTCATTTTCTGTCATAAATATAAAAAGAAAAGAAGAAAAAAAAGGAAAAATTTTATAAAACCTGTGTGCGGTATCTATCTTTGTAGATTGTATACAGGTTATGTCCCTTGTTATAAAACCTGTGTGCGGTATCTATCTTTGTAGATTGTATACAGGTTATGTCCCTTGTTATTTATTGTGGCTCTTTGTTTTTCAGGACAAACGTCTACAAGCAGGTGACCAGCTGCTGGAGGTGGATGGCAAGAGTCTGATAGGGCTCACACAGGAAAAGTAAGTATGATAGGGCTCACACAGGAAAAGTGAATCTGATAGGGCTCACACAGGAAAAGTAAGTCTGATAGGGCTCACACAGGAAAAGTGAATCTGATAGGGCTCACACAGGAAAAGTAAGTCCGATAGGGCTCACATGGCAAAAGTAAGTCTGATAGGGCTCACATGGCAAAAGTAAATCTGATAGGGCTCACATGGCAAAAGTAAGTCTGATAGGGCTCACATGGCAAAAGTAAGTATGATAGGGCTCACACAGGAAAAGTAAGTCTGATAGGGCTCACATGGCAAAAGTAAGTCTGATAGGGCTCACACAGGGAAAATAAGTCTGATAGGGCTCAAACAGGAAAAGTAAGTATGATAGGGCTCAAACAGGAAAAGTAAATCTGATAGGGCTCACATGGCAAAAGTAAGTCTGATAGGGCTCACACAGGAAAAGTAAATCTGATAGGGCTCACACAGCAAAAGTAAGTCTGATAGGGCTCACATGGCAAAAGTAAGTCTGATAGGGCTTACACAGCAAAAGTAAGTCCGATAGGGCTCACATGGCAAAAGTAAGTCAATCCACTATAATTCTAAACTTATAAATAATTCCCAATAAAGTATTCAATATCCACCGATGGTGTAATATGAAACGCATACAATTGAAATTCTATTATAATAAAATTGGGAGTCTTCCATAGGTAAAATAAATATATTTATAGAACTCAAAGGAAAGTGTTTCTCCAAATGCAGTTATATTTTTTTAGTTGAATTAAGTGTACAAAAGTGCAAAACATTTACCTTTTTATAGAATTACTGAATGATTGCAATATAAAATCCCTTCAAATGTTGTGAATATTTTGATGGGATTAAGGTAAACTTTATCGTGACTTCTCTATAGGTAGATTAAATACGAGCTGTTTACATATTACGTGAACTGTAAAGTTTGTCCGTGACATCAATGCAGAGGAAGTGTTTTATAGACAGAATTGATAATAAATGAGGGTGTTGAGTTTGGTTGGGACTTCTTGTGGTTGAGATGTAATCCTATGTACAGCACTGTTTGAAATGCTTTTTGTGGCTAACTACTGTGATGCAATGTGTAGGATATGACACACCCCTTAGCTATGCCCTGTACATATCAGTAAGGCTGTACCTGTGTCTGACGTACCTGTGTCTGACGTACCTGACTAGTCGTTAGCACAGTGCACCTGGTCGTGTACCTGCATGTGTAGCTCTTGTTCATCAAAGATGCATTTAAGTTCAAAAGACAAACTTTTATGACTTGAGTATGCATTCCATTGACTGAAATCACACTGGCTTTAGATTTACCTTCTCCCACCAATCACCAGACTTCAGGTTATAGTTTAGATGTTGATGATTCAGAAGTTCTGATTCCTTATTCGTTCAGAGCTGCTGAGTTGATGACCAGGACTGGTCAGACTGTATCCCTCAAAGTTGCCAAGCAAGGAGCATTCTACCATGGACTTGCAAACCTCCTCAGCCAGCCCTCACCTGTGATGCAGAGAGGTGAGTCACCATAGCAACAAAAACGTTTACCTGCCTCTTGTATTTGCAAAATAAGTGTTACCCTGCAGAATTTAACAATTTGATAGTTGTTGTAATAAAACTTGAGATAACATTTTCATCCATATATACATGATTTTGGTTTTGATTCTTCAAACTGTCGCACGATGGTGAAATTTATATGTAACGATGCTACAGAAAGAACATGTCAGTATTTGCGAGTGCTTCATTTTACATGGATTTTTATTGGAATGTAAACTAAAAAACTATTCTACAGAACCAATACTGTACATCTTGTTTTAGAATTGGCGAAATGTTTACCAGTATAAGTTACCATTAATCATTGTACAATGTATAAGCTCACTGCCTTACTCTGATGGTGCTGTTCTAAGGCATCAGAATTAAATCTATGTAATAAAGGTTTATACAAGGTGAAATTGAATTTGTATTTAGTGAATGCATTGTATTTGTATCGTTAGACATTTTATATATCAGGATTTATAAATACTTAGGCGTGAACAAAGGAAACATCTTTTGATCTAAATAAAAGTTAAAGGAAAATTAGTTTGAAATTTGATAGTTGATTCAATAGATCTACCTTTAGTCATGATTGTAACAAGGACACCTGTTACCTGTGTTCACCTGTCTGCTTAATTAAAAATTGATGACATATGGTGGTGTCTGGTTATACAATTGATCTGGGAACTCGCTGAGGCAGTGTGGTATATACTGATCTATACAAGAATTAGTACAGCTATGCAAATTTTAGGTGGGAATATTTAGGCTTTTTGTCTTGGACTGATATCTGCTGTTGAAAATAGAATAGTCTTGTATCTCGACAACCTAGGGTGATGGTGACTGAAACTTGTTAGAACTATAATTCACCTCTATCAGGTGTTAGTTTGCTGATTGTACTGTTATTTAACTAAATATTGTGTTATAAGTGATTGTTTTGATTACAGACCTGGTATGTTTTCAATTTCCTTCCTGTATTTCCACAATCACATTGAGCTGTAGTAAATCAAAAGGGCAATACCTTATGACCTGGCTTAATTCAAAGTCCTATTCTCAGGTACAAATTGCAAATCTTGTGTGAAGGAACCTTTGTAACATTGTTTTACCTCTGTCTTCAGCTGCCTCACCGAAGAAGTCTTCACGTCCACAGGAGGAAGGCCCACCCCCATACAACGGTAGTGGCGAAATGGAAAGGGGGCGCCACCATCCTGGGCACCGCGACCAGCGCCAGGTGATGAACACCTCGCACAGTCGCTCTTCGCCCTCACTGAACAGTATGTATCATGCCGCAAGCGGCCACTCATGGAGGGGTACAGGCAGGGTTGGGGGTGGATAAGGAGGAGGGTGGGGGGTGGATACAGTTTTAGATAAAGTATACTTGTAGGGAGCCTTTATACGACAGTGACAAAAAATTAGTCTCATTTGTTTTTTTATCATTCATACGTTTATTTTGGCTTATGACTTCAAAAATTAATGGCATTTGATATATGCCAATTGATTACGTGTACTTGTGTTACACTGTCCGTTTAAGGCTATCCTGCAGAATACTTACACTGATGTGATAGATATTGTTGTTTACAAACATACATTTGAATTTGAATTTGGTTTGAATTCAAAACAGAATACAGGAGGGGAGTGTCTCACAAAGACATGGAAAATATTTACGGAAGAAGTGCCCTCTGGAGGTCAATTCTAGAAGCTGATCTCCGTGAAGTGAGGGCAAAAGCATCAGAGAAAAAGTTAGAGGAGTTGAAAGAAAATGCCAATTCGCGGAATATGAAAGTTTTATCTCTTGACCGTAGAACAATCACGAATCAGAAGCCACAGTGGGATGAATATGTTAATGCCGGAAGGTCACAAATGTTGAATAATAATAACGTTCATGGTCAAAGGATACACCAAAATAACTATGTAAACGGTGTGCAATCTGAACCTAACAGAAACAGGCAGGACCTACAGGCAGACGATTATTATAACGGTTATGCCGACGATGAGATGGAAGAGAAGAAAAAAGATCTAAGGGTTGTACAGAAGGAGTTGAAAAAGTACATGAGTCAGGGATTTCGGCCAAGTGGTGTAAGGACACGTATTCGCAGTAAATCAATTGGTGACCTTACTGACCTTAGCAGGTCAGAGAGACGGAAATACGAAAACTCTATTCTGGATAGGAATAAAAACAAAGGTAGTGCTAACAATGAGGAACAGCGGTCTCAGGACTTACTACGGAGTAAGACTGCTCAGATGTTGTCCAAGCCAGCTCAGAGGGCACGACCAGTCGAACATGCTCGCCATGTGAATGGACATGACACTGATGTCAATTACAATAACTCTGTAAACAAACGGGCTCAACGGCGTGCCCCTCCTCAACGGCCGCGAAGTGTAGGCTCAATCTCGGGCTTTATGCGTGACCCAAATAACAACCAAGTTAAAAACGATGAGTATACACGGTTCAAGAATTCCAGTATGATCATGAACTCCTCGTCCATTCCTTCCTTGGACAATGGCTCTAGTTCAGTTCTTTCATCGTCGTTAAGTTACGGTAGTGCTGTGTTTAGTGGACAACCATACGATCAGAACACGTCTCGCAGCTCTTCGTTGGGGTATGGAAGTGATCCTAATCGCCATGGTTGCGACAAGGGAAGTTACTCTCGTCACTCCCTGGCCACGCCTCAGTCTCATTATCATGATCAGTACTCGGATCACAAACCCAGGCATTACTCAGACTCCTCCAACAGCAGAGGTCAGTCTGGGGCTCTGACCTCTAGTCATACCGTAAACGGGTCGGTCAGTAGCTCTAATGCCTCACTAAGGGGCCGGCCCGGGGTTAATTTTATCACAAGGAATCCGCGCAGCAAACATATCACCTCTGCTCTGCAGTACCGTAAGTAAACGGAGAAATGGCTACATGTTTTACTGATTGATACTAATGGGATAAATAGTAGATATTAAAATATTCGTATTAGTTAAACATTTAGATTTTGTATTATAGTTATTTATATTTTATTTAAAGCTAGGATGTGTCACATACATGGTAGGTCCTTTTGTTTACTGCATGCCTTTTACAGGAATTTATCTTTTATTTTCTTTCAAATAATCAAAAGAACAAATAGATTTTATCTTTTTAGTGTAAAAGTCATGCTATGGGATTACTTTATAGATATTGATGTTAAAGTTACTGTAAAATCTAATTTAGTCGTAAGATAGAAATTCTCTGATAAAAAATACAATGTTTAAGCCAACGTCTTGTGCAATACAGTGCTATCGTGCTGTAGTCTGATAAATGTTGTGTGTGTTATGTACCAGTAATTATTGTCTCTTTGTAGTACATCACATTCATGGCAGGGCCCCATCGTTTCTTTGTACCACATTGCCACATTTGTATATTGTCTCATGTGTTTGACAAATTGCCAAACTTTATAATTAATGTATATGTACTAGTTGGCATCAGTTAAGGTATTCAATATTGTTTGATATAGTCAGTCAAAATGTCATCAACTAAACGAAATGATATACTTGATGAATATTAATATTAAAACAAGTGCAATATTTTTAGAACACTTCTTCTCTATGTTTTACAGAAATTATAGACATTTTCATTTTTGTCCAACAAACCATATCATAGACAATTTTCTTCTGTTACATGTGGGAAAGTACTTACAGTGAGGCAACTTTGAACGATATATTTTATATCAAGAATAGGTTTTGTTTATGTAGATCAAGACTAACAAACCTTGACAGTTTTGATTGAATTTGTATATTTAATAGACTAATAATTATATTGACAGGAAACAGCGTTTCGGGGAATATTAAGACTTTGGTTTTTGTGTTGCCAGGTGATGGAATGGGGTCTGAACGCATGAAGGCAACATCGACAGGGAACCTACGGGATCCCCAAATGTCCCAAACCCAGCCCCCAAACCACCAGGAACGAGGCATGCAACCAAGGGACATGAGGGACCCAGGACTGATGTCAAAGTCAATCCCCAACCTTCGAATGGACAATTCTTTCGACGGCCGTGAGCAACAGCAAGTGTCCCCTCAACAGATGCGACCTGCTGCCTCGGTGGGTGCTCTACAACACGACTACTACAACCACAGTGTGGACAGACGTGGTGACCCCAGGGCACACGACTACGAGAACCAGCAGAGTCTAGACCCCAGGATCAGGAATGCTCCCGACCCTGGCAGAATGGACAGGGGCTATCCAGAAGCAGCTCAATCTTTGCCACCAAATATGGGTTTGGCAGGAGGTAGGGGCCCTCCTTCATCCAGAAATTCTCAGTCAAGTTTCAGAGATGAGAGGCCTCGGTCTGAATATTTTGGCCATCCAGCTGAGCGATTTGACCTACGGGAGGAGCGACCAAGATCAATGGAGATCAATGCTAACAAGATTCATGAGTGGCAGCAGAAGTACAATATGGACGACAACCATTCACAACCTTCACCACATGAGAGGAGTTTTGAAGGTCGTGACCCTAATTATGTGAATACATCACGCTCTCCACCTCACTCCAGTCCTGGGTATGTGAATTCAGGTGACATTCCAAAAATGAATGCTAACAATGAGGCACGTCAACCCAACTTTTATGAAAATACAGTGCCAAGACAGACAGAGCCACAACCAGCTTTCCATCAGATGAGAAAGCCACAGCTGGATCATGCACCACAAGCAGCACCCAAACCCATGGTGGCCACCAAACCGGCCTCCCGAGTGATGCCAGTCGACATTCCCCGTGTGGAAGCAGACAATCGACAGTCTCAGCCACACTTCTTTGACCCAAGGTCACAGCAAGGACATGCTTCACCAAAGCCTATGAACCAGTCCAGCTACATGGCAGGCCAGCCACATATGGTACATTCCCCAGGGTACAATGATCCTCGTAATGCCAGTCTTCAGCGGGTTCAAAAATTTCCTCAGGCTAGGGAGGTGTATAACCCACATCAGAGCCCAGAACTGCCCCCTGCCCCTGTGGACGTTCCTCCCGAGCTTCCTCCCCCTCCTGCAGGTATGGACATGGATGATGACTTACCTCCCTTGCCACCACCTCCTCCTTCCCAGGACTACAGGTCGGACCCTCACATGCGTGATGATATGGATCATCCCTATGCAAATCAAGGAGATCCACGCTTCAGCATGCCTCCCAATAGTTACCAGTCATACAACGCACCTCATCAGCAGCCTAATTACTCCCAGCATCACTTTCAGGACCCACGCCAAGAACACTCCATGATGGCCTACTCAGAACCACAGCGACACCCCCCTCCCCAGCAACTGCCACCGGCTAAACCACAACACATTCATCCACAGAGCTACCAGCCAAATCACGACTACCAGAATATTAGCTATGAAGGGCGCTCTCCAAACCGCTCTTTTGAATCTCCGCCTCAGCATTCGCCAAACCAAAATGTTTACGAGCCATACGAAAACAAGGGTGCTTCATTACCCCCTGGTGTGGCTCCACAGGCCTTCATGTCCCAGCCACCTATGAAGAACACAACAATGCCACGCAACATGGCTGCACCCCAGCAATTCACTACGCAAAGCAAAAACCGACTTGTGGCTGAAATGTCGGAGCGTACCAAGGAGGGAAAGCCACCGAGCTCTCCGTGGGAGCGCGACGAGAAGGAGAGGATGGAGAAGGAACAACAACTGGATATGAAGAAGGCAAGGGAAGTGGAGATTGGGGATCTGGGGTCAAGATCATACCTGTCACCACAAGAGCAGGACAGGCTGAGAAAGCTGAGACTGGAACAGGAGTTTCAACGACGCGTCCAGGAGGTAGAGGGTCGTGGCGAGGACGAGGATGATTCTGACCACGATATTACCAACAACACACAGGCGGTAAGTCATGTAAACGTTTTCCGGATTAATAAAATTGGTCTTGGGGATAATGATACATTCATGGTCATACCTGTAACTGTGACTTATTTCCATGAGAAATCTTTATTTTTAACAGTAATTGAAATAGATTTTAGTATATATTTATATTGTATGCAGAAAGTTATGGTTTATTAGAAAGTGATATCTTCAAATTTTAGCAAGATTTAGATTGTTTCTATTCCTAGGATAATTTCAACAAAGTAGACATAGATATTGAAATCATAGTGTAAAATCAATACCGGTACAATCATCCTGATAGTGCAGTGTTACTAGTAGTGTTTGCTGTGGAGTGTTATGTACAGCTGTTATTTTTCATAGTGTTATTGTTATGTTTACATAAAAAAACTGCTTCTTGTTGAATTTGTGATTTCAAGATCATTAGTTCTGTATTGTTACTCAACTTTAAGTAATCCCTGTCTTGTTAAACTTGTAGATTCATTTCAAATATAAAATAAGTCTTTTGCTTAATAACACTGTACACAGAAGACTATTGGAGTCGCCCATATCAAAATTAACATTAGGATAATATTGTACATGTTGTATTTTTGCAGGGACGCGAGTTTATGATTAAAACATTGAAGGAAGACATCATCAAGGCCCAGAAACGGATGGATGACTATAACCGTAAACGCATGTTTGAGGAAGTGGAGAAGGAGAAAGAACGCAAGGCAGTGTAAGTGTCCAAACATTGTCTTCCTGTCCATAACAAGTTCAAATTTTCAATCATTCCTGAATGTCAAATTTTGATAAGTGCTATCTTCTGTTGAAGAATGAAAGCATCTATTTATTTGCAAAAGTATGTAATCTTGTCTAAATTTGAAGCTTAAAAAAGAACAATCTCTTTAAATGACTTTATTACTTAAACAATACATTGAAAATGAAGCAATAATTTGGTTTTGAACAGGATTGAGAAAAGGTGAGTTTTACTTTCAGATTGAATGTCATTAATAAAATTAATTATTTTCTTGGATGATATTCAAACCCTTGTAAAACCAAAGTATTATAAGTAATCACCCAGCATTACAGCTATTGTCAATGATCTCCCAAACTAAAAAGCACGTTTTGGTTACTTTAGTATGTCTTGAAAAATTATATCAATGCACAAAATAAAAATGACAGCACACTGTATATTATTACTAAGGACAGCACACTGTATATATAGACGTTCACATCATTCACTGCCTACCTCAGCATTGCCATCCATTTCATCCGAATCGTTTCACTTTCTCCCTTAAGTCCTGAATGAACTACTGCATCTCATTTTCTCATTTAGTTGATGCTTTTGATCAAACGAGTAATGTTATAAACTAATGAAATAGTTTGTTTTCTCTGTAATGATGTGGAGTATTAAGATATAGATTCTTGGTTATGTAAAATTAGAAAGAAAAACCTCTAGCTGTTAGGTATCAATAAAAGGTTGGTAGTAAGGATAGTTGATCAGGTGTTTTCTGGTTTACAGTTTGGAGAGGAAGCTGGAAATGTTTGAAAGAGAGAAAGAAGAGCGACAAGAAAGAATTCGACAACGACAGGAGAAGCGACAACGAGAACAGGAGGAAAATCTCCGTAAACAAAAGGTCAGTTGTCCCGAGGGGTGTGTCACTTAACTTGTAGACTATGTCAGTTACCTTAACGATTGTGTATATTTAGTGTTTTCAGAAGTTGGACGCCATAAACCGGTCATAATTCTTAAAAGATTGTTGTATATAAAGATGTTTTTATTACAATGAGTTTGTATTGTCTTGTGTTTGAGGAGTAGATTTGTAGGACTTAATTTTTAGGTCACCTGAGCTTTAGCTCAAGTGACCTATTGCTATCCGTCTTCGTCCGTCGTCGTGCGTCGTGCGTCG
>JAUMHH010040556.1:0-24061 GCA_032359455.1 Chlamys rubida
GAACCTCACACAGTACAACCCTTCACAGCAGTATAAAGTTAATGTACAGAACCTCACACAGTACAACCCTTCACAGCTTAGTAAAGTTAATGTACATAACCTCACACAGTACAACCCTTCACAGCAGTATAAAGTTAATGTACAGAGCCTCACACAGAACAACTCTTTAGTGCATGTAAAGTAAATATACAGAACATTATTCAGTATAACCATTTACAGCAATGTAAAGTTAATATATAAAAACTCACATACAATGTAGTACAACCCTTTACAGCAATATAACGATCATATACAGAACATTATACAGTACAACCCTGTATAGAAGCCTTAAGTTAACGTGTACCGTACACTATGTATCTCCATACCGGCATATCAAGGTAATTTATAGGGTCCGAATTCGTGAAACCGTTCTAATGCTCAAGCATGGATTTAGTGCTCAAATTAATTTTCTTGTAACTCACTTCAATCATGTATGACGATAACAAATTCATGAGAAACTCTGAAAACAGTATTTGGCTTTAAGTCCCTTCAAACTAAGATTCCATTATTAATTTATTAAGAAATTAATCTTGAGCACAAAATCCATGCTTGAGCATGAGAGCTGTTTCAGGAATACGGGCCAAGAACTCACTCGTATACAGCGCTAGCATTTAAAATTATTTTACCGAACTTCACTCAGTACAACCTTATATAGGCATATAAAGTAAGTTCTTTACCGTTTAATTTGGATACATCGGGCCACAACTGATTATTTCCAGTAACCAAACAATGTAACTATACTGAAAATTTGGCTACGAAAATTTCTTTAGTATAAAATATTGCAATACTCCACACATGCGCCTCCTATACTGTTGCTTTCTTATCGACCTTTAGCTCTGCTTCTGTGTTTAATTATTGATTTTTGTTTTGTTTCTTCACAAACCTGTCTATGTTGCCATATTTACTTTTATTGCTTCCGATTAATATCGAACGTTATTTCATTGATTGAAACCACTTCCGGTTATTAGTATATTAATTGGAACCACTTCCGGTTATATTGATTTTGATTGGAACTACTTCCGGTTATCAGTATATATTGCTACCTCAGCTGCCACATGTTCACGACTACTATTCGCGCATGATGTTGAACGACCTTCACCTGAGCGGATGTAAACTGCAAGTGTGCGTGCATTACCGGTAAATCAGCGATAAGGAGATAGTTTAATAGAAAAATGCGATATCAAAGGCACCGACAAAAGTATGTAATGGTCGTTAAGGGGCTGGCTCTGACGTAAAGTGTAAAGTAACACCTAGAACGCACTGCGTGCATTGATTTTCACCCTGTATTTATAGCATACATACTATTACAGGCTATGTGTTTGATAAACAACAAACACATAAACATTTCGCGGAGACAGGTGCAAACAGCAATTTGAGGATAAAGTTACACCATCATAAAGGAACAATTCTGTCACAACGATGAAGATATTGCGCAAAAAGTTTGAGCCGTATATTATTATTTTAACTGGCGAATTACAGTAAAATAAACACAAATTCTCGAGATGATGACCTTGACCTTCATAAGAATACTATACCTTTTTTTTAAAGTTCAAATTTGAATTTATTCCCCAGCATTTTTTGGGAGGGATGCCAGGGTTGGGGTGCCCCGGACTCATCCCACTTACATGATGTAACCTCACACAGGAGGTCTTTTTCCCTTCATTCTTTCTTTCTTTTTCATTTTTTCTCTCAAACTCCAAAATCATTCATTCTTTCATTCTCATTCATTACAATAATAATAATATTTATTTTGATCAAAATTATATATTAATACTTTATATTTAAGTCGGAAATGTCTTAACAACTCATGTGCAATGACAGTCATCTTTAATTTTCGGAATAGCCCAAAAATTAGGAACACTATGAGTCAATCACTGCAACCGTTTTAAAGATGAAGTCCAAAAAGAGCTCAGCAAATCAGACGCAAAATACATTTTCTTATGAATTTCGCGACATTATCTTTCTCTGTCATGGAAAGAATCCATGGACAGTTTTTCTTCTCCTTTACACATCTAGAATGTTCGTTCCGTAGTGCATCTTCAATGGGTTTGTGACGTCCTAACATCCCATTAAGACCAAAGAGACACCACCATTCTATTAGCCCTACCTATTTTCTGTCAATTTTTTACCCTACATACTGTGACCCGTCTGTTACTATCGCGTGCCGCCTAACCTTATCGTATCACGTGAAACTATGGTATAACCAATACTCTCGTAATCTGAAGTAATCGGTTCTTTCCCAGCTACATTTTGATCGTTTTATTTTGTGTCCCAGTGTCGCCACGAGAACAATCTGTATAGGGAGGTTTGGACAAAGGTAACAAGTCACATACCCTGATAATTGTGTTTATGATAACTCCATTTATGAAATTTTGTCCAAAATATTACGTGTCCAGGTGTTATTGTCCGAACTAGAACATTAGATCAACTGACGGACGAACGGACATTTTTCACAACTATATACGATAAAACAATAGCAATGCATTCCCTGGTGATAAGTGCACATGCACTTTAACTCCAGTCACTTTGTATTGGGTAATTTAAATAAGAAAAGTACCTTTGAAATAAAATAGAAATATATCTTAAAATCAGGTTTTTTCTTTCAGCCATTGTGGCTACTAAGCTTAGCTCCAGTCCATGTATGCATAGTCTGTGTTCCTGATATGTTTTCGTTAATCAATCACGCCTCGTATACCGGAGCCCTAGATCTAAAGCCTGGTACACCAATCTTAGGATATTGTCTCGCTGTTTGTGAGGCAAAGTCCACGACCCCGATTTGATTTTACCGGAATTGGGCAAGACAGAAAAATCAATGGTAGTGTTCTCAAAGATGTAGGGATCATTGCTAGCTCGCATTGAACCATTGATATATCATCGCGAGGAGAGCTTGTGAGCGCCAATGTTCCCTAATTAGGTGTCACCTAAATAGTATCAGTGTTCGACCACCTTCGGTATAATAACGACATTTTACAGGGGTTGACGCAGATATACGGTATGTTCAACTTAACGTTCACGAATACTTAATTGCACATCAAACGATACATGTAATATAGTTTGTAATTTGTTGAATGTGTTGGAGTAAATAATCGTACTTTAATCAAGTTCATACTTTGCTCATGAAATTGAAGTGAATATAAGAATCTCACAAATGATGAGAGCCAACCTGTTACAGCATCTTCATACGTGGATAAAGCGATATCTTCATGTATTCCGCAAACTTGTAATTGTCATGAACGGGTTGGGAAGGAAAGATCAGAATAAACAAGTGACAGAGAGATACGTCATTTTCATGTGTCCAGGTTGGAACATTTTATATATTTTCTTTTGTGTTTTCATGATTTCTGCTGTTTTTATCTTATTCTTGTCATCCTGATTCATTTTATCATGTAGCTGCAAGGTATCAGTGAAGAATCGTCAAAACTCGGTGTCTCCTTATTCTTGAAACGGTGTACTAGAACAGCCTTATGTTTACAATCGATGCTTCCGTGTTTACGCTTTGTATTTACTTAACTCTCACCTAAAACGTTTTCGCTGTAATTAGGGCTTCGCTAAATTTTGTTTACAAAAGCTACAAGAAGAGTCCTTGACATATGTACGTCTTGTCAGGTACAATATCGCGGTAAATACTGCAGCCATGAACGTCGGTGTCTGGATCTAGAGAACGAAAAACATTAATCACAAAGCGCCCTAGATTTCCCGACAAAGATATTTGTCCCTGAAGCAGAGGTCGACAATTTGTTGTCTGCTTCATATTTCTAGCGTCGGGCTGTCACACAAAATAAAGATAAAAACGTCAAGCACTTCTACACGACAAACAGAAAATAGCTAATACAATTATACCGTCTTTAGGAACACAAATTGAAACTCGTAGACGAGAGTAAGGAACCATTATAGTCAAAATAAGGTGAGTACAATTGCTTATGCAATTGCAATTCCGCATATGAGAAAAGGTCCTTTCAAAGAAAAATATTATGGGACAGCCTGTATGGCGCCTAATACCGTCTGCGAAGTAGCTCTCTCACCCTGAAATATCCTAATGACAATATTGTAAATTCAGTCTACCACGTGTGTGTTGTCGGTGTGGAAAGTAAGTTTAACTCTATCTACCTAATGGGTTTGTTGATTCGGTTGTGGGTGAAAGTGTTTTTGTAATATCATATAGTTAGGGGCGACTAACGAATGTGAGGACCATTGCAGACTCGGTATATTCTGAGCAACGGTAATACCGATGTGCTGTTCCCAATTGGTTCTCTATTTTATCTCTTTCTCTCTTATCTATTTTATCGTATAAGTGAAATATCTCTAGCCATTTCTTGCTAGCCGTTTGTCAGATTAATGTTAACGTTTCCGATTGGAATGCTTCCCTGTCCAGGTTATAACCTTTATGTGTAGTAATTCCATAAGGTTTCCCCTGTGTTTAAGATAACCAAAGTGATAGATTTGTTGATGCTGTAGACGGAGAACATGCTCAGTGCGGGGCACAACAGGACGTGTATGCCTTATTCCGAAACGAATCGTCCCTCATGAACTCGTTGCAAAATGTGTTATTTCTTTGTATGATTTGAAGTTCAATTATTTGTACTTATGTTCATTAGTGTGCCTGGTGGTGTTGTTGTCTCTACCCGAGTTTTTGTTGTGGGGACATGGCATTACTTTGATTCGACTTAGATTTTCACAGCGTTTGTCGTCGACGAAACAAAAGACGCTAATCTTTCCGAAACACATAGTCTTTTCTCATTGTACTTTTTCAATGGTCTCCATGTCAAATTTTTCTTTGCTTATATTTGACCTAGTTTTATCAATTGTGAGTTTGAATTATGTTTTTTTGACAATGCGGTAATCTTTTGTTGTGTTGCCAGAAGCGACCGCAGCAAAACAAACCCAATTGCAATTTCTAGTTTTTAAAAGCATTGCACTACCCAAGGGGCAACGAGTCCCTTTAGACCTGTGTATGGTAGACGAGATAATGTTAAATTGTATAAAGACAATTGCCCAGTGTAATTTACTGTTCCCCAATTATAAAATATAATTATATTACCTGTAAACTAAACGAGTATATTATCATTCATATGACTGTTCTTAATATTAATTAACTTCAATTTATCGCTTATGCGAAAAGCATAATATGAGCGTAATAATTAACCATTATAATCTTTTGTACAAATTTTATGAAAATATTTATAACATTGATACTGATTAAGTCGCTGACAAAAAAGGTGTTACTGCCTAATCCTGAAAGTCGACTAACAACTTTGCGAGTCTATGACTTTACTTGGAGCCGTCCATTTAGGTGATAAACATCATTACCTTATTGGAAGCCTTGCATTTCCGCTCTAATGTTTAACCTTTTCAATGAGATTCTACTAACATCCGTTATCATGTGAAAAACGTGAAATACTGACACAAAATATGTTCTACTGTACAGCTTTATCACGGAATATATTATACCAATACAGTATGTCTATATTACAAACAGCACATTGGTCACGTCCATTACCGATTTGATCACTTATCCGTGATCAATCACAACTGATGACGTACATGTATTACCTATATACGTGAAGATAATCTAATCAGTCAAGTGACGTCAATAGCGCCTACATTTATATATCTTATGCGACGGTTTTTCAATACCTGCTAGAAGTCTCCTCACGACACCAATCTCGAATGTCTTTTGTGTGTATCATAGTCCGACATTGAAGGATATTACCAAGAATTCACGCGAGCCAAACCGATTACCTTATGGAGAACAAATCGTAATGAGATTGGTACACAATGATCCTAACACTGTGGTAAGGGCTGAAATGGTTCGTTTGATGGTAATGTGCCAATTCAACGTTAAAAATATAACATGACAGAAGAGATTTGCCGGAATCAATATGACAATCGTTGTACGATTGGCTTCAATCACGTGCGTTAATTGACAAAACACGTAGTTGTCATCGAACTTTGATAGTAGTTGTGTGTTTTAAACTTTGCATGCATACTTTGATTTTATTTTTGATCAGAATTATGAAGTAAAACGTTTATCTAGAACAGGAAATTCGGATATGGTTTTGAAGATATTGACATTGACGACATTACAGAGTTTGTCAAAAGTATGAAAACGAAAACAATATTTTGGTTTGTAATAAAGCACGATAAAAGTATGAGAACAAATAGATGCCATGACAGATTTCATAGCAGATCCTATATAGGCTCGAACTACCTATGTGAAGCCTGCTGCCGTTTGTCCCTTTCGTCTGATATACCTAGCTTACACTTGTAGGACAATATAGGGTATTACAATACTCACATAATGTCTAATGATTAACTATTAAAACTAAAGAATCATGTAACCGTATATGACGTATATTACATAAATCTACCGCCCCCAATCGCAACATTTGCGATTGCGATCGCTATATTTTCTCTTATCTTAACAACAACAAACACCTTGCGTGGCAATACCTCACTTTTGTCGTTAGTGTTAAACGGAAGGCATTGGGTTCTGTTCCCAGACCTGAACATACAAAAGTCCATACAATAGGAGTTGTTATTCCCTACTTAACGTTCATTATTTAGGGTAATTGCAACAACTGGTTTACCCGTTGCCAGCATTGTGTGGTATATTTTGCTGCGTGCCTTCGGTGTGGTATCTCAGTGAGAAAGCACAATAAAGTCATCATCAGATCCGCGCTATCGCAAGAAATCAAATACCGCCCGGCACACATTTATGCATGCATAACACACATGGAAACACATCCTGAAATGACTGTTACAAATGTAATAGGAAGACAAACCCAATTATACAAAACCCAAACCATTATCCAAAACTACACCTGTAAAGTGTCTCTCAAAAATACAGCTCGTTGTTTCAAATGTTGATGCAAAATATAATATCGTTGCTGTACATAACGTATTCAACAGATTAATGGTGTTCATAAGTGTATACATAGTTATTTCCCTTTACTATCTTGCATTTAGTGATGTGTAAACACTAGTGAAATCAAGTAACGACAATATAAATACGTAAGCTATTTAACTTGTATCAGTAAGGTGTTAATGTCATAGTTTTTGTGAATTGACCTTTGTGTGACTGGCAATTCTTGATCATGTTTGATTTTCCTATTAAATGTCGTGTGTTGCCAAAAACCGTTCTTTTCTTGTTCCTGAAAGTTGGGATTTATATACCACAGGGGATAAACACGCAGTCAGTCCCCTCATATACTTTGTCGTATGAAGGTTTCCAGGCATTATTGAGGTTTTTAATATGTTTTGTGGTACGTTGATTGAATCGGCGGCTTGATTTACACAATTACGGTATCCTAGATCCTCCTCAGGGGACATTCTCCCAAATAAGGTATATCATATAACGTGCAAGACGATATCTGAATTATCTACAGAAAATGTGATAACAACATATTTCAAGATAAGCGACTATACAAGACAATGCGTCATTTACGATGGCCCTTGGGACAATACACATCCTGCAATCCTGATGGAACTCTCCACCGACGGAGGTACGATAACACCTCGACAATAGAAGTTGATCATACAGAATCCATTAAGCCTATAATGGAATATCAAAAAATTGTGACAGAATAATAGAGAATAGCGCCGAACTTCCGTACTGGTGTCAGTTATATAGATCTAGGTTATCTGGATATGGCATCAACGCTCCTCAGTCTTCATTACTGTGTTTGTATTCTACTTAACATTATACATGCAAATTGTGTTGTGATATGATAGGACATGTTATTTAACTTTTCATCAACACCATAAGGTAAGGCAAAACAACACAGCAGAATAGTGGTAGGCGGTAGATCTGCTGAGGATCCGGAAGATTACAGTAACCAT
Source organism: Chlamys rubida (assembly GCA_032359455.1). Classification (NCBI taxonomy): domain Eukaryota; kingdom Metazoa; phylum Mollusca; class Bivalvia; order Pectinida; family Pectinidae; genus Chlamys; species Chlamys rubida. Next base: position 7,879 of record JAUMHH010040556.1, read on the forward strand.
CCCAACTATTGAAATCGGTGCATCAATTTTTTATGTTAGATATTAACTATGTTCTCCATATGTTTGAGAACACTATAGGCAGGGATTATTTCATGCTTTTGACCACTGGTACAAATGATGCTATCTACAGAGACAAAATGTCTATTCTACATGGACAAAATTACCATTCTATATGGACAAAACGATCATTCTACATGTACAAAATTATCATTCTACATGGACGAAATGAACCTATTGTGCAATAAAATGTTTAAGGTGCTTCCTTACTTCATATTTCATAAGCGATCATTCTGCTGCATCTGGATTGCATCTTGAGAAAAGACAAATATTTACCCAAAACTGCAAACTTAAAAGAACGGGTTTGAGTTTAAATACAGCTTCAGGGGTATGTCATCCTCCAGATTTTACGTTGTAATACAGTTCAGTTTCGCCGGCAATACAAATCTAGACCATGCTGCGAAAAGTCCTTCATCAAGGGGATGTTGTTGAGCGGCGAATATTTAGATGATCATTATGTTATTCTGGCGACGTTCAGTGATATACAGTTAACGAAATGGGTGACCAGTCTTTGTTAGACTGATTTTTCGGCCACTTGATTTGCATTTGATTTCTAAATACACCTACAGATCACTTATTGCACTGCTCTTAATAAAAACCTGTAATACATGTGTTGCTAATTAAGTGTGAAGAGTAGCAAACCTACTTCCTGACTAACACTCAAATACTTGCAATGGACCGCCACGTAAATATAGGTCAAGGGCTAATCCAAATATAGGTCAAGGGCAAATCCTAATATAGGTCAAGGACAAATCAAAATAACGTCACGTTCTCATAGCGAGAACTGGAGAAGTGACAGAATAACAACAAGGCACATGCGTTGACATCATCCAAAAACATCGTCCTTCAAATAACACACCCACGAAACCGGCTAGTGTTCTCTGTGACACACCCACCAGACCGGCTAGTGTTCTCTGTGACACACCCACCAGACCGGCTAGTGTTTTCTGTGACACACCCACGAGACCGGCTAGTGTTTTCTGTGACACACCCACGAGACCGGCTAGTGTTTTCTGTGACACACCTTGGACCATTGTGATGTGTTTTGTAAAATCGCCGATAGTGTATACATGCTAGTTAAGTGGCATGTATGTCATGATGACGTCACTTTAATGGCATTATATGTTGACTATCTTTTGTTTTTGTAAATCTTATGGTCCTATAACCTTTAAACATATATAAGATTTGGAGACATGCATAAAAAAAAGTTATTAAACAATACTTTTAAGTTTTTTAAGTACAAAGCGTTTATAAGAACATTATAAACGGAAAATTGGCCTTTTCCAACACAAAACAAAAATTGCTGTTTTGACATAAGGAACTTTAGCAATAAATGCTGCACTTTCTTTGTGTTCATATCAAACTGTCAGAAACACGTAACGTAACAATGCTGCTCAGTAATCTGTGTACTTAGTGTAACAATGTTGCTCAGTAATATGTGTACTTAATGTCAAAATATGTGAAAAACCGAAAACAGGAATTTCAATAACATACTATACTCCAGCGCGAATACAGTTATGATTCCATATTATAGAGTCGTACTTTATGCCCCGTTATGAGATTTTTCCAAATCATAAACTTGATGAAATCTCAAAACGTGACGTTGAATATCGCAAGAACCATGGACCAGAGCTTGATTTGCAGAGCAATCTTCTCCGTTGCGTATAATCATTCTTAGAACACGCGGGTGGTTGCATTTTCGCTATTTTTTCAGCCCCCAGCTACGCGCCTTCAAACGTTTTCAATCCTATTATGCCTGTCGTGAAGGTGAGTTTTTGTGACAGTTCTGTTTGCGGAAATCTGTTCAATCTCAGGCCACACGAACTCTATTTCAATACCACAGACCTCATGGGGACTATAAATGTATCGTTGTCTTTCAATAACCTGCATCAACCCCTGGTCGTGCTGTATACAAGCTTTAACTGAAGGGATCTGTTTACCATCTATCGGAAAGAAAGTCCTTGATAATAGACTCCAATGTCTCGTACTTAAAAGTTATTTAAGTCATTTTTATTACATTTTTACCAGTGAAATATTGAAAATTATTCATTTTATAAAGTGATATTATGACTAGTGAAAATATCACTTTTGCTGATTTGACCAATCACAACATTGATTACAAACTACCATGGTAAAAATGACAAGTGGCCCGTCTGGTTAAGTCTAGTGACTGAAGCTTATGCAGGCCTCGAGGAAATCTGTCTGACAGCCCATTCTACTGCACAGAATAATCATATGTTACCTATCACGGGGGAATTATTCTCTGGGGGAAACACAACGTTTAATTCCACAGTTAACTTTCATTTTCAAGAAAGCCAGCATACTATGCAGGTAAGCAAAAATTCATGACAAATGAAACACTGTCAGCATCTCCAAGTCCAAAGTTAGGCTAAGCGATTTTCAGAAAGTATATAACAGCCAGGGTCCTAAGTATAGATTACATAAGTGGTGTTGTTTTTTTATTATCAGGATAAGTGGTGACAAAACAACTCTGCATTTTTCCCACTTCCGACCATTGTAGATTCGGCGCTTATCAACAACGCGTAGTGATCTGAGTTGATATGACGGAACTTTGTCTAAATTATTAAATTAAGATAGTAAGTTGGTATATTTTATTAAAAATATGAACCTAAGTGCCTACTTAATAAAATTAAGTAACTAAAGAAATTAATAATGAGTTTTTACATTTTATTAAATCTTTTGCAGAGAGGACTATATTTTGTCGGGTAGAATTGTCTAGACATGCTAATGGTAAAAGTATCCAGATCAAGTATTGTCAGCTTGATGTGTCCTTTTGATTTCCGAGGGAAACTTTTCGTTAAAAATGTAATAAACATAATATCTAACAGTATCTTAAGTAATACCAAATGAATTTCACGAGTGTGGCTGATATTTTGATATCTTTCACGAGTGCGCAGCACGTGTGAAAAATATTAGCCACGCTCGTGAAATATATTTTGTATTACTGAACACACTGTTATATATCCTAAAGCTATTTATTTGAAATGATACAATTACAACACCGTAAAAAAGTCGACATTGATAATACCTTTGTTTTTTAAATTACCCCACGAATTCCTAAATTTATTTTATTTCGTGGATTTTAGTGAAGATTTCTTGATTCCCGTTGTTTCAGTTTCTTATCGGGTCTTACCAGCTCTTGCCGTTCTCTTTGTTATTGAATATATTTCTTCATTGTTCTGTTCTCGCGTATTGGGAATTTCGAATTTAGTTGACACTCGTCGCCATAGCTGACATGCTTATTTCACACAAGAACCTGCCTGTAAGATACATTCGGCAAAGTCTTGGTGCAGTAACGTGGTACAGTATGTCGGCTTACGAGTCAATGACACTGAGGTAGGCTCTGAAGGCCGAACCGGCAGCTAGATAACTCAGAAATGAGGTCATCGAAAATAAACTCAAAATATGCGGGTCTGGAAACAAAGGTTGAATTAGGGTATGAGGGTACCATATATGGAGTTTAATCTCAAAATATCCATTTTAAAGCATTAATTAAGTAAAAGAGCATTGTGTTAAAGTGAACATATACCCGGTGTGATATTGTCAGTGTAATTACTGAAGAATTCGTATGACGGTAATGTCCAATTATAGTGTATCTCAACACCCATGCATTTCTGGTAGTGTTGCATAATTCCAATAGCCTCCGTTAATACAAGTAGCATCGTCTTGGCTGTGGCGCTTAATCGGATCAATACGGTATACATAACCACCATGCAATTTACAGTGCTAAAGAAAGTGTTATAATATTTCCAAATACGTGCTGTTCCTTATTGTATTGAATTCTTACAGGTTTTGTTAGTTAACAAAACCAGTTCCCCAATATTATAATGGTACATGCTTGGTACTTTAACAAGTACTAGTTATCCCTTATAGTAGAAAAGGCAACTTAGATAAAATAGGTTCCCTTTAATGCAGTGATCGTAGGCTTTGCACTTTAATAAAGATGTTTCCAAAAGACACACTGTCTACTTTAATTCTTCAGCAGGCTATAGAGGATAAGCTGCGGTATTTTTGCAGAAATCAAATCTTGGGTTAGGTCATTATGAAATGGGGTATCCTTTACTTTGGATCAATCAATCCCGGTACGAAAGAAGGGAATCGGCTGAAAAAGGGTTGGTATTTCATTTAGATGATTATAAAAAACAAGAGATCATATTTTCAATTTATACAGTGGTTACAACCATATGTTTTATGCTTGATATATTATATTGCACTCGTGGGTTGAATAGTTTTCATAGTTCTCACTCGTGCTACGCACTCGGGGAAAACATTGAAATTTTCACCCAACTCGTAAAAAATAAATATTATTTAAACAAAATGCATACTCTATATACTACATGCCTAGTTTTTTTAGGAAACAGTTATCGTCAAATAAGTGTCTGCATTACCCAAAGCTATCATTAAGGCATTACAACAATAATTACATCAACGACTAGACTATGTCATACATATCTCATGTTGTGGTAGGGTTATATGGTGACATTTCAATACACAAACACTTTAGGACAATTTAAAAAAGAATCATCAACAGAAATAAGTTTAAATATGCCAGTTATATCGGGTATGGTGGAAGAAACTTCAATGTCATACATATAACTACAGATACATGCATTATACACGAGAGTCAACAGTGTCGATAGTGCTGTCTGTAAATGTGGATGTGAGAATATCTATCATACAGTCAGAAATCTAAATAAAATAACTATACACTTAGTTATTATGACAATGAATACATATCCACAGAAAATAATAATGAAATGCTTCCAACGAACAAATATACATATAAAAGCAAGCGGAAGGTTTAATATTATTTATTTTTTTATTTCAATTGGGAAACAAATTAACATGATATTTCAGGCTTGTTGTTGATTTTTGATTTTGTCTTTTGCTATGAAATAATATTACATTTCACCTAGTAATGCCCATGTCTGTAAAGTTGATGAATATATATATATAAATATTGAAGGACAGCACGTTGAAAATATTGATATAAGTTGTGCCAAATCTTCTTGGTAATATTTTTGGCAAATAACTATGTTTTAACTAAATACAAAGGCAAATAATTAAGCATTCAACTGCTTTTCAATAAAAAAACATAGAAAAAACGAAAGTCTATCTCAGTACAGGAATTCTGTATAAAACGCGCTTAATTTAATTTTCATATATAATTAGGAAGCAGTTTGATTGCCTACGTTTGTCATCTGAAAGCCGTTAAATTGTGTCCTTTTTGATTTGACATTACCTAAATCTACCATCTAGCTTCTGTTGTACCCATGAAACTAGCTGTTGTATAAACTGTGTTTATTGACATAGACACATCCGTCAGCACCAATAATCGATATTCTGAATAAACATATATTTAGATAAAAAATCAAATCAATATGAATCATGTTCTTTTCTCGAACTGCCGTGCGTATTTAATCCTATAGCCAATGCAAATACAAGGGAATCGGTGTGGCACACTAATTGACAGTTTAACGCGTAAATGATTGGTACACTTCAATAATAGTTTTTATAAAACTAATATAGAGTAAATGTTTGCTTGGTTATCATGAAATAATTGGAAATGAATGGTAAAAGGGAAGGTCATAGAAGCGACAAACAATGTCAAAACTGATTATTGTGAGCAATAAACAGGAAGTAAATCGATTCATATTTAGACACATTTACCAAAATCATTGTCGATCGTTGAGGTTTATCTAACAGAAACATTTCACTGTCAAAGTGTATATATTTAAAATGTATGCTCTGTCGCGGTATATTTTTTAAATATATGTTATTTAAATATATGTTATTTATTTATGTTATTTGCCACGTGTTGCATATTGAAGGATCTTAGAGTCACATTGTTCCATGATGGCATACATACATACAATTTAATTCATGAGGGTATTTTTGTAATTGTTGATGGGGGAAAAACGGAATCTAAATGAAAGTCGAACTAATATGAAAACACACAATGGAACAAAGCACATTATATATCCAGCTATAGTTTGTTTGCACTCACATCGGTATCAAACAATATGGTGTTCAGTCGACAACCTACTCGGTATCAAACAATATGGTGTTCAGTCGACAACCTAATCGGTATCAAACAATATGGTGTTCAGTCCACAACCACATCGGTATCAAACAATATGGTGTTCAGTCCACAACCTAATCGGTATCAAACAATATTGTGTTCAGTCCACAACCTAATCGAGAATCGCCTGCGGACGAGGACAATGCGGCTTCAATCATCCAAGTACAAATTGTATCTCCGAGAAAACAGATAACTGTAATAAATCAGAACCAATAGCCTTTAGTGTAGGCATGGCCACGGGATATTTGGAGACACAGTTCGAATTATTAAACACTATGGGTTTTCTGGGATTCCTACTGATGGTAGGGGATATAGTGTATTGGATGAACGTCGACCAACATTTGACAGACCTTTCAAGAATGATGTACATGTTGTATATTAAAGCACAATTTATCTATTCCAGAGGAACGGTAATGAATTGATGGTTGGTAATTGGTGGACTGTACCGTAGAAATACGGATTGAGGACAGCATGTCAGCGCATCCATTATTCACAGAATGCCAGCAATGACTGATAGAACTACTCAGACTCTAGTAGATATTAAACCTAGTAATTTTCTGGTTTTAGAATGTATTAAATAATTTACCCATCATTTCCGCCGTTCAATGACAATGGATTTCTTGTTGTATACCAACTGAAGGACCAATTCATTTTGTCCGGAGCCTATCTTGTCGGTCTCTATATATCAGACTAATAGTTATTTGCTGCCTCTCGGAGTAATACAACTGATGAAATATCTGTTCGAGGAACATTAACCAGTTTACGTAATCGAAAGTGCTGCGGTTCGCCGACAGTTATCCTTCCGCGAAAACATCCCAACTCATTTTCGTCATATTTCCTACGAGTCCGTTTTAAAAAAAATCTAACAATGATATGAAATTACTTCCGTCCCATTCGGTCTATTTCGTTGAAGATTTAAACTTGTTTTCCATTACATAAAGACAATAAAAGAAGACGGATAGAGAACTATGAATAGTGTCAATACAGATTAAGGACCAGCAGTGAGTTGTATCAAAAATACTAGCGAAGCCAAGACAGCACCAAGTAAACAGAATAGAGATGATCCGATATTTTCATTATGAACTGACCATCTACAATGGTTAAATATCTAGATGTCTGCTTCTGGCATCATGCCAATGAATCAAGTTCAGTGTGACGGTCACAGTCTTTTGTGTGACTGACATAGTCTTATATGACAAAAACGAATGGATTTTATATGGGTAGACACGAGGAAATTTAATTAGTAACTACATGTTTCCACTTAAGGCTGAAGTTCTGTTTTATAAATTAGCCAATTGTTCGGTTACAGAATGCATTTTGTTTTATTGGAAAGGTCTCCCTTTTTATCCTGCATTACAAACTTAAGGTCATAATTATTTCAATGTTCTAAAGAAATTGCAGTAAGCCTTTGCACAATGCCATATGTTTTTGTAAAGTAGCCTGGTTATCTATTTCATTGAGTTGCTGATATTAGTATTGGAGTGTTGTAAACTATACCCGGACGGTTACATTATCGTAATCCACTGTTAATCAAAGTGAATAAATCACTAACCTTGATACATTGAATGTTAGGATCATAGTAAAACGATTTACAAAGAATTTCATTTTTATTTAAATGAATTTGACAGGCTGCTTAACTTTTGCTTATCCTATCAGGTGAAGTACATGTATTTATTACATTTTTGCCAGTGAAATATCGGATTCTATCAACTTAATAAAACTGATATCTTTCACACTGTGACAAATATCAAAAGTGATATTTTCACAGTTTGGTATTGACCAATCATAAAGGTATCTTCTATTCGCTGCATTCAAAGGCGACGAATATTTGTTCAGATTCAAATGAAGCGACGGTAGAATAAGTGGTTGTTATGGTAAATGTTTGGTACACACGTAAGTATTCACATAAATATACAATTAATAACATTTTTATAAGCAACCATACCAGAAAATAGCAGAGTATCCCATTCAAAATGACGCACAGCCTTGTTGTCAATCATGGCGTCATTAGAATAAGGCGCTAATTATTATTCTCCTGATTTCCGTCCATTTTTAATGCATTACATTTTTAATGTTTTATGCTTTAAAAATGTAATAAATAGAAAATTTAATGGTGTCTTCAGTAATAAATATGTTTGCGCACTCGTGCAAAATATCAAAATATTAGCCAAACTTGCGAAATATATTTTTTAATACTGAAGACACCATTACATATCCTCTATATATTCGCATACTGACAACGCAAAGAAATTTTTAATAAACATCTCCATCAGTGCCCTGGCAACACGTTGGTTAACTTAACATACATCAATTGGTAAATTTGGCACCTTGACATTTATATAGACATTTCATGTAATAACATGCATTTTCATTCGATTTTTGATCGATTCGCTTTTGTAGACGTTAATAGGCCGATGGCATTATTGTCAACCACCCTACCCCGACTCACCTGTTTGAGAAGGTATTCTACAACGTTGACGTGGTTAAACAGAGCGGCCCTGTGAAGTGGAGTCATCTTTAACACATCATTTGAGGCCAATGCCCTAGAGAAACGAGTCGGTTGTAGTTCTTGCATTATTTTGATCAACTCGACGCTGCCTTGAGCGCTCGCAAAATGTACTGGAGTCGATTTATCTTCCTATAAATGATTCAACAAATATTTTTTGTAATTAGGTACAATAATTTATTCCAAAAGACAAGCTTTTTATAAAAGAATCCAGCTAACATAACACAATAGACTATTTATAGGAATAAAATCTAAACGAAAAAGCAACCTCATAAAGTAGTTTTTTAAGATAGTATATGTAAAATGTTTGTTCCTAATAAATTAATTAGCATAACACACGTACCTGTTGTGCATCGACGGCAGCCCCTGCAGCTATGCATACCCTTACTGCCTGCAAGAACGTTTTGAAATATTAAAATAAAAACTGCATGGCCGTTCCATTATTTAGATTTACCATAAACTATTTATGGCTTGACAATATTAAACTTATATGATATAACAATAGCAAACCTAATCTACCAGTTGTGCATTTTTATAAAATGAATTAAAACTCTTTTAAAAAAGCCCGATGACGTCAGAATGATTTTTTTAAATATGAAAATCAAGAAAACACCAAAGCTTTGCATTTGGAGCGAAGTTGTGATGCTGTCGGATTGTTCGATGAAACATTATAGTGGGTTTTATAAAAACACTTGTGTCATAATATTGCAAAAATAGCATGATTTTTTTTTTAATAAGAAAAGAATCACATACAACACCCGGCCGGGGCATCATTACTAAAATGTCATCGTTCGTAAGTTTACTTGTGTTTCTATGTATCTTATGTATCAAGGTAATAATCACCATTGGACTTACAGTGTAGAAATTCTTACTGTACTAATATAACGAACAACATAATTGGTACACAACGCTAAAGTGAATGATTAAGTGTGTACAACTTAGGTACCGTACCTCTATGTCGCCGCCGTTGACCGCTGCGTGGAGGGGCATATTGTTAGCCTTGTCAGTGAACGATAGGACTTGTTCTCTTGAGTATCCCAAGTTCTCAACTGAAATATTTGGATAAGAGGCATGGAGCATTAAACACATGGGTCGGTATCATAGGCCCATTTATACATATGTATGCTCAACTGAAATAGAGAGCGTTTCAAATTGCAAACGTATAACAAACGATGTTTCCCTGTTACTTAATATTGGATATTTTATAAAAGTAAAGTTCTTATGGGCAATTTGGACAAGATTAGTAAATGAACGGCGAATTTGTGTAAAATTGGATTACGGGAAGATAACGGACACAGAAAATAAAAGATATGAAGAATACAAAATGCAATGTTGTTATTTGACACTAAAGTAAGTACAGCAGACCTGACACAGTATCAATTCGCATATCTTACAAGTGCAATGACAGCATCGGACATATTGCAGTGATTTGTGCTATATTCCAAAACATTGCAACTGCATTAATCTGAGTGCAACTAGCGTATTAGAACGTGCTTTTACAAGTTTTATAACTCCGCACCACTGTTTGACATACCAAAAACAAAATAACACTTTACAATTAAAACACAAAATACTACACATAATAAGTATATTTGAAGTGAAAAAGCCAACCAACCATGCTTAATTAAGACCTCCAGAGTTTTGGCTGCTGCAGACTTAGCAGCCACGTGAATGGGATAAAACCCGTGGGAACATGTCACACATGGTCTTGCGCCGTAGTGCAACTGTAAGCAAGAAAACAAAGACAAGTTAATTGATTAATAAAATTATTAACATTATCAATTAGCAAAATGGACGTCATGAAAAAAAGATATATACATGTAAATGCAAGCCTTTTGGTAAAGAACAGTAATTATTATTATAAAAATCATTGTTCTCTACCTATTGTCACATCAATAATAAAATATCTGTCATTAATTTGAAATTGTAGTCAAGATTATCTTAATCAGTATTCCAAAGTTCATATTGACAAAATATTACGTCAACAGAGAAACACATGTCATTTTTTTTATTAATAATCCGTAATTTAACTCACTAAAATCATGTAGCCAAATTTCAGTCCAAATGTAATTTATATCTTGAACTACAACAACGTGAAGGTTTTTGGAAAAAAAATCAACCCAAAGGATATATTTATACCAAAATCAATGAAATTTTATTCCTAGCGATATTATTGACAAAATTAAGAAATGCATCTACTACTTTGTCATATAATCGGAGTGCCCTGTACCTAACAAGCACACCTTTGACCAGTGTCATTAAAAAGTTTTAAGTAAACCACTTTATGAACTTCCTTACCAGCATCTTAGCACATTCATCCCTGTCCTTGGAAGCACAATAATGGAGAGGGGTATAGCCCCCTTCTCCTTTCAGAATGACATCAGTTGTTGAAAATTTCAGCAGGCTCTGAGGATTATCAAAAATATTTCTCATTGAGATTTTTGGGTGTATGCAAATTGAGTCATGTAAATTTACCAATTCAAACAAAGGTAGCATCTAAATAATTATTACTAACTCTTTCAACCATGTGTGTTGTTTTTTATAATTTCACATTTAATTAATGAAAAAGATTTACTGTCAACGTATATATTTTAGCAATTATATTAACTGTTTTCGTTCTTTAAAAATTGCGTTTAATTATGAATGCGCCAATTAAAGTATTTATGTCATTGTCTATTTCATAGGTATGCCTATTTATGATTGTTCTTTGAAAATTCGATTGTACATATTTTGAGTGCTGGTGTCCCCAATGGATGAAGCAGAAGGCGCTAAACCTTACGGAACACCTGGTCTTTTACTCCTTCTACTTTTTCATCTTTTGCAATTTTAGATCTCCAAGAAAATATTACCATTGTTCATATTTTGCCCTTGGTTTATTGATTTTGAGTTCAAGTTAAGCTTTTTTTCACACTTCAGTATTCTGTTTTCCTCTTTTTTGTACGACAATGATTATATTTTTCCTGAGGCAAAACTTTGTTCATAGTAAAATGGTTTAGAATCCAGTACTTTGACGAGGGTTTGGTAGTGAAATTAACCGTAACGAGAACTTGTATTCCTTATTATATTTATTATAATTTAATTATTTATTATAATGGCGTCTTACCTCTAATGCTTTTATTTTGCCTCCATCCACCGCTAGATGTATCGGAGCCATAAACACCTCGTTAAGGAGGGTTGTGCTGGCGTTCTGCTTGAGCAGATAACCAATGACATCCGAGTGCTCTCCCTCAACTGCCAAATGGAGAGCAGTGTCGCCATTCTTGTTCTGTAAATTTATATCTGAAAAGAGAATCGATGTTGATCTAAATAGTTCACGTCAGAAACCGTAATGCCGAAACATCACGAAACAAACAAACACACAAAACAAAAGGGTAAGTATGCTAAAAACTACGTTAAGGACCCGTAATGATCTCTTGTCAAAACAGAAACTTTAACATGTTATTTGTTTTTCACTTTAAATTCTAGGTAATGCAAGGATGGATTTCCATGTTGGCTCTAATTTCACACGACGACCTACCGGCTCCTGATGTGACGATGAACTCCACAACGTTGAGGTGTCCATTGGCAGCAGCATGGTGAAGGGCAGCCCAGCCACGACAGTCCTGTATGAAGATCCGCTTCCTATCTACTGTGTAAAGCCTCTGAACCTCGGGGAGGTTTCCCTTGGCGGCGAACTATAATATACAAGATAAAATGGCTTTTAATTTAGCATTCTACAAAGGCGAGATGCTAAAGATCCATGTAAAGATTAAACCATACCACAGACACATATACTTGTCCAAAGGGGCTGATTATGTGTGCCTGTGAAGGTCCGGTTCAGGTAATTGAATCAATTGATTGACGCTGTCTTTTTGTCCTTAATGTTGTATTCTTGGCATTCACACCAAGCAGAACATCAGAATCACTTTCATCAGAACTAGAAATACGAATTATAGCGAGAATAGAATCACTTTAGTCTACCTATTTAATTAGTTCCATACAAGCAAAAAACTTTATGACATGACTTGCAATATTATCAACATTTTGTGATGAATTAAACGTGATAGGTGGACAAATGAGATTCTGTTACTATTTGAAAAATTGTGGGGACAAATATATTTAAGGATCATATGAAAACAATAGATCTCATAGAATAACGGTTAAATTTCGTTATGACTTATCTGCGCAGTAGTAGATTTACTACATCTACTGCGCAGTTCAACGGTCTGATATATTATATTGAGGCAAACCAGAGGAATGCAAAATAATGTTATGTCAGGAGGATTTTTTTTTCTTAAAACATAAAAGTTATTTTGGGCTTTGCCATTTAAGGATATAATTTTTTCTTTCAAACATTTTTATCTCGGGTTTTTTTCACATGTTATTTTACAAAAGACATCATAGAACACAACTTGCATACACTCTTGCTCACGTACTATGTATATTTAAGGAGAATTTTCGAATTTCCATCCGAGATGCACATTACACATGTAATACCTGTGTATTTGTGACCGTAACGGTCTGGAGTTGGAATGAATTATTCGAAATTGGTTAATACACATCTCGGGCGGCAATCGAATTAGGTACAAGTTATAGGTGCATATATGGATAAATATACAATACTTGGTAAATAAGCTATGATATCATTAAGTTAGAAAAGAGTCTCCATTTTTGAAGAAAGGTATTTTAGTGTTGAATATATTAAGTTTGTATTGAAGTCGAACAAATAATAAAACAAATAATTTTATTGTTGTTTGATAGGGTTTGAAAACTGGAATTATCATGAGACATGTATTAAATATTATCTTTTGAACACGTCATATTGTTTAAGGTATGTTTTGCTTTACTAAAACTACCAACTAATACTATACGGCACGTAGTGAACATTTTAATTGGCTATTAAGAAATGAAAAAAACTGGATTGTTTACAATTTGTATATTTTACAGTATGGCGCCTGGGCTAAACCCGAGTCCGTTCCCTACACACAGGAGGCCCTACGACTGGGTATTAACATCATAACCTACTACGAACAGCTGTTCGGAATACCTTTTCCTCTGAAGAAACAAGGTTGGTTAACTAACAAATCTATAAATAGATATCCCGTAAACGAAACACGATTTTTGATTGACGGTTTCTTTGAGTGATTTGCAATTTTAATAACTGCCCTTCTGAAAATAAAGAATATAATGTTTGATATTTTACAAGTAGTTGTAACTTTGACAGAATACGATTGGTACACATACAGAGTTATAATTTCATCACTGTCATCTATAACACTGTAACAGTAATGTGTTACGTTGGTTTGGATATCTTCAGCTCTAATGAATGTGTCTGATACAGGTTCATATGTGATATGACAATTTCTGTGATATAACAAGGACTAATTATACATCCTATTTAGTGTCTACCCTCCAGATAGGGTATTTAGTGTCTATCCTCCAGATAGGGTATTTCAGTGCAGCAGTACTATGAACAGTTAAGGAGGCACGGTAGTCTAGTGGTAGGACGCCGGGCTCGTGACCGAAGGGTTGCGAGTTCGAGTCACGTCACTGCACTGTGTTGTATCTTTTAACAAGATACCTTACTCTGCTTGTTCCAGTCTTCTCAGCTGTAAATGAGTAAGTGGTTGGTGGGCAGTGCTAGACTTGTTGAATGCTAGCTATGAGCGCCGAAATGGCAGCACCTGCTGTATGCTCCCCAGGGAATTGAGAAAGATATTGGCTGGTTGCAAAGGCCCTATAACCACGGATACTTATTTGTGCACCGCTTTGAGACGACCTACGAACTAGGTTGTGATAAAGCGGTATATAAGAACCTCGAATTATTATTATTATTATTGACTTTGAAATTTTGTCCATGTTTAAATGACCTTCTAAAGCCAGTTGGCCTACATATGTTACCAATATGCATTCCGGAAATACCGGTAGATGATCATTGACAGTCGACTTAAAGATTTCCATCAGTATCTGGTGTACAAGCTTTGATCATCAAACTTGTATTTGTCTATACACTGAAAAAGAGGCGCATCCTTAAATATGAACACCAAGTCCAAAGGAGACGGTCTTTTCGGAGAAGAAACTCCAAATAAGCCGATATAGGTTGTTGCCACTGTTACCAATTAATTTTTATGAATACGAAGATAATTCTGACACATTTTTATAACTCCAGAGATATTTCCTTAAGTAGACAATTTCAACGCTATATCTATATATATAATGAAACAAACTACATTCGCTTAAAAAAGAATGATGTAATACTTTGCCCAAACAATAATGTGAAGCTTCTTTCCGCATTATCTTCGGAGTAAGCAAATATATTTAATATATATATCATTTTCTATTTTCCATATTAGAATAGAAAATATCCTGTGGGTTTTGTACGTTTTCATGAATTTATTTATTAATCTCAGGTGCCGTTTCCGGGTATCAATGTCCGGTGGGGAAATGGATTCTTATTCAAGGCAACTGTTTCCTGTTCAGTTCCCAGGGGCTCACATGGGACCAGGCGACGACGGACTGCCGCCAATTTGACGCCACTCTCCTCCAATTTAATGGAGCAGGCGATCGGGTAATACACACAATAAGTTTTATTCCATTTTTGTAGAGACGGACTGTCTTGGTGATTTATCTTTGTCAATGCTTTGTTTTCAACCATGAGAGCTGCTGTTGCTTATTTTGATCAACATAGCTGTTGAAATATGAGTATGCGAAGCTGAAATTCTGAAATTTACATTTGTACCAACACAATCAACCAAACAGGTAATTTATGCTAGGCAATATGTGCATAACATAGATTTATTTTTAATTGGTTATTTTCCCAAGATTTTACATAAACAATTTTGACATAAACATGATATATGCACATATTCAAAAGCATACAAAACAAAAACACATTGTTTTCTTTTAAACCATCATCATCATCATATCATCATCATTGTTTACATTCCTTTATTGCTGTATTAAAGAAAACAACAGATACTGACATACACAAAATCCACACAGACATGTACAGGCAGAGAGATAGAGAGACAGACACAAAGACAGAAAGATAGAGATGTCAGACTTTCCGAGTAAAGGTCCGATTGATATCTGTTAATACTTATGATGCAAGTGGTTGATGAAAAGGCAATTCACAATTTAAGGACTGTATTAAGTATTTAGTACATATTTGTTGGTGAACACCAAGCTTACTATGTTTATGGAACATACATGGATGTTGATGGTTTTTCTTGAGCAATGAAGGATATTGATGATAAATTTATATAAAGATCTATTTTGGAGTTCATGGTCTTTTGAAATAAAATGATATATTTACATAAATTAAATCAGCATCTTATCGTTCGGCATTTATACATGTTTAACTCTAAAATAGTGCGTGCGTTGCGTGTTGCATATCTACTATTAGTCATGGAAACACAAAGCAGAGCATAGCTACTATTAGTCATGGAAACACAAAGCAGTGCATAGCTACTATTAGTCATGGAAACACAAAGCAGTGCATAGCTACTATTAGTCATGGAAACACAAAGCAGTGCATA
>JAUMHH010040557.1:0-10017 GCA_032359455.1 Chlamys rubida
TGGAATCCTGGAAGGAAGAGAGTTGGGGTCAAGGAATATTCACTCAAGCGGCACGGGGTCCGGGACGTCTTACTTCCGGTGGAAGCCCGGATGACGTAACAATAACAGACCCCATCGACACTACATTCCTCCCAACCTTATAATGAAAGTCCTTTGTTCTGGGAGGTCCGTCCTGACTTGGCGAATATCCTGATCCTTAATCAAAGTTCCCACAAACTATAAGCCTGTGTTGTTTTGACAAATGTTCTATTACTGGTTGCATTTGTTGCTCCATGAAACACAGAGTTGGAAATAACTCCCGGTTCAACCAGTAATATTTAGTTTCAGGAGAGGCAAGGTGTAATTCCCCTTGCTCAGTACCGTCCGTCAGGTATCTGATCCTGGACGGTACTCATACTCTCGTGAAACTGACTGTCCTGGAACTCAATATCAGAACTTGATCCATTAACTCTCTGTTCCACTGATACAGTGGACAACCACTGATACAGTGGACAAACTATCTGGAGACATAGCCTCCAGCTAGTACTGACACAGTTGTCGGCCGGCTGTCATGGCTACCACAATCAGGTGGTCCGTAGCCAAGAATGACCTGGGAAACCGTGCTATCCTGATGTTTTCCCACGTCTGGTTGACCTTCAAACTGAGAGGGTTGGGTCTGACTGGCATGCATACCCTGAGGGTATACAAGAGAACTTAAACCACTCACGGAAAATCGACCCCTGGCATGAGGGTCAAGTATACTGTCCACAGAGGGCTCCTTAATACGGCAGTTAACCTGACCTATAAGCTCAGGACACTCCCTAGGAGTTACTCCCTCCGTCTGGCCTTGCGGGTTACATTTCAATGTGGCGCCACAACAGTCCTGCAGGACTGGAAACTCTGGTCCACGCAAGGAGAACTGTCCGTCAGGTTATTAATGTCCTCCACTTCTATAGCAAACTCGTCCCGTTGTTTGTCTGCACGCTGACAATGACTACAGCCTCCACAGGGTAAATTATTGGATCTGATCCCGGCAACACAGGATGGACATCCACCGTGCCAGCTGTCCCTGTGGGTCCTTAAACCGTAGTAACCAAGTTAAACTAGAGTGGTCTGTCCTGACGGTAAACTGTCTACCTAAAAGGTAGTAGTTTATACTGTCTTGTAAAGCTCACAATACTGAGAAGCTCCTTCCGGGTAGTGCAATATCTCCTCTGCTCCTGGGTTAGAGAGGAACCACTATAAGCAATAACCATCTCCTCCCCATCTTGAGCTTGACTTAGAACTGCTTCAATGGCCGTATCCGACGCGTCTAGTGTCCAATATGAACAGGTCGACAGCGTTAGGTAGCTCCAATACAGGCTGTTCAGTCAACACCTTGCGTAATTATTCAAAGGCGTTCTGCTACACATCTCCCCAGTGGAACTTGTTTTTCCAGCAAGACTCTACAAGGGTTGAGCTAACTCGGCAAAACTTTTCCCGATGGTACTTCACCAAGCCGAGAAACTCCCTACATCCTTCCAATTATTTGGGACTGGCCAGTTAGCTACTGTTAGCTATCTGGTTTATACTTACCTTAACTTCATACTATGGACTTCTGATCTTTGTTGTAAGCGGGTTTATCACTGTCTTAGGGGTCTTGTACCTCCGTCATGCCCAGTTTCTCTGCAAGCTTATTGATAGCCTTCTCTATCATCTCCTCCATTTTGGAGTCGCTCGCAGATACTGCATTAATGCTTACAGCAACATCCTGGTCTTTACGCTTACTCTTCTTATTGTCCACAGCTTGACTGACATACTGATAATACCTCATCAGATTAGTCGCATCCTCCATTGATCTTGGATGGCCCAGACAGGCATGTTTACCTGCTTCCTTGTCTGTGGCTCCTTGACAGTACTTGGCGATAGCTTCAGTACAGCCATATTTTTCCGGTAGGTGGCGGAAAGCTGGAGTGGCTAGAGTCATGACTCTATCTGCCCATTCCTCTAAGGGCTCGTCTTGGCTTTGACTGGCCTGCTGAAATTTTATCCTGGCCGTCTCTGTTAATTCTCTGGCCCCAAAACGAGTCTCCAGCTTACGCATGATTTTCCGGAAAGAATGGCAGCTTCCCATCTTCGTGACTAGTGTGAAGTAGTCTAACGCCTTTCCTTCTAATGCCCATCCAAGATAATCCCGACACTGACTGTCTGACCATTTGAGGACGTGTCTGTAGCTGTCAAACTTCTGCTTGAATGACAGCCAATTAGTTTTACCATCGAACTTCAGATTTCTGGGTAATTTCATAGGATTTCCCCTTCTGGATGAATGTTCATGGTAGTCCTCAGAGTAGTCGCTGTCACTGGAGGTATCAGAGGAATCAAAGTAAAACCTTGATCTACCTCTCACCTCACGATCATGATGACGTTGTCCATGTCGACGTCTGGAATGCGACCTATCCTTCCTGTTTCTATGACCGTGACGAGATTTAGCCCTATAAGAGCTGTGTCCCGTCCTAAAAGGACTGTGTCTACGGCCATGTCTGTCCCTTGATGGTGTCCTTGAAGACCTCCCAGCATACCTCCCTGATGGCCTTGACCTAGATTTTGACCTCGAGTCATATAATGACCCCGAGGGCGAGGGTGACCTTGAAGGGGTTCTGTACTTATGATGACTAACCCTGTGTTTTCCCTCATAAGTTTTCCCTCGTGTCCGGTCTGATACCAAACCTCGGCCATCAGTGTTGTCCTGCGACCTTTGGTGGTCTCTCCTATATCTAGATGATACCCTCTGTGTACCAGGAGCCTCTGTATGTTTCCTATGAGTAGGAACCATATCCGGTGACCTTGACCTTGATGACCTGGAGCACTGACTTGATGTATAGTGTCGGTGCTTGCCTTTGTCAAGGTTCCTCGGACTTCTTACTGGCATTTCCTGGTAAACAGTTGGACTTGATGGACAACTGGGCTGGTACTTGTCCTCAACGGCTAGCCTGCTGTTTCGCATACTTATCAGCTCTTGATACATTTCCTCCATGCTGTGCTCCACCATCTCCTGTTTAACACCATGTTCTGACAGAACCTGATACCTGGCTCCCTCGTCCCTTGATAAATTTTGGTCTGGTACCTGGGGGAAATCAGCCATGTATGGGTTCTGTTGTCGTGCAGGTCTTGACTGCTTACCCTGTAGATTTGTTGGTGACCATAGGTCAGTGCTGTTGTCCACATCAGGGTAATAGGTATCAGCCTCCTTACCTGCACCAGGTTTAGTGGTGTGTGAAACGGGTCGGGCAACGCGGGATTGGGCAACATGGGGCGAGGCAACACGAGTAGGGGTCCGTATTCGGGCTGTATATGGGGGTTCAACCGGTACCGAGCGTAATACCTGCCGATCCCTTACTGGTGGGGCTGCTAGGTCCTCTATCCCTTGTTGGGGTGTGGTAGCACCCATACCTGATGATACATGTCCTAGCAGAGCTCTTAAATTCTGTGACTCAGAATGTTGACCGTCCGGCACAGGGATATTGTCCTCAAAATCTATAAGATTTATTAGGTCGTCCCTGTCCTTCCTCCTCCCACCAAAAACTGATGTAAACTGGGGCCTTGAAATGAACCCAAATTGTTCCCGAATTTCCATAATTCTGGCAGCTCTCTTAGGTCCTATGCCTGGAAGTTGCCTCATTTCCATTTCTGTTGCCTTGTTGATATTGATCAAATCGCGTTGTGCCATGTTGTTTTTATTATTATTAATGTTCTTTCAAATGTTGTCAGTGTTGTCCTCTCTTTCAAAAATAATTGCCGTAATTTCCGGATATCTGATACAAATATCGGAATGGTACCTCACGTGACCACGTGACTACTTCAACAGGTAAACATCAGAAATATTCCGACTCAAAGCTGTTGAATTATCAGAAATACAGCGCGAATAAAGTACACACTATAAGGCAATGCTAACCTAGCACTTCTGACACCAATGAAGTAATAATTACCTTCTGTCTTGGTCAATACAAGCCGCCACGTGGTTGCCTATATCTCAATGTCGCTGGACAGGTCAGGCAGGAGAGATACAGGTCACAATGTTCGTCATGTGGGTAAATACGGTAACTACCTATAAATAAGTATCTGGCACGGGACCCAACAATATGCGAGGTCACCGAGAAACTGTCACTACTATAAGTAGAGCAAACTGTATGACTAAGGGAGTATAATGCCTACAATATGCAGAGCATTATAATCCGTCTGTACAGCCTGGAATCCTGAGGTCAACTCGATTTGCGCTCTTCTCAGAAGGGAAGTCTTCACGATAGGTTGCCTTCTAAGGGAAGTAAATCGAGTTCGCTGGAAGATCTTCTTCAAAACAACATGGCGGATATCGTCGTGACCCTTGGCATGGTTGGGACTCTGTTTGGAGACTTTGAAGAACCATTAGCTACAGACGTCAATGATAGCGATTATGCCGAACTGATAGCTATAACAGCAGTATGCGCTGCTGTGTAAGTAACGTACATGTATAACACGGTTAAAGAGCCATTATTTAATCATGTATGTATATTGACGCCGTGGGCTTTGAATAATAGTCCTATTTATTTCATATTGATATTTAGGCCTAATTCTTACATAATTTGTGACAAATAATTTTATAATATGTGAAAATGAATGTAAATAATCATGTCTTGTCTGAATAAATTATTATTATTATATAAATCAAAGATTTTGTAATGCACTGTAAAGAAAAGAATTGATTATGGCAAGTACGAAATATTTCTTTAATATTAATTCAAGACAACCATGACAAAAATGTAAAGTATTGAGTTAATTTGCTTAATCTGTATACATTAAAGTTATCATTACAAAAAATATAAATTCGTGGCTGTCTCTTTTATTTCTGCATTTAAATTTGTTTCTTACAGAAACCGAGATGACAGGAAAAAAGTTGAAAACTATGTCCAGGATGTGGTGCATAATTATCTACCTGATGACTTCAAAAGATTTTTTAGACTCTCTCAAGAAACATTTGAGATACTTCTTCATCATTTAGCAACTATACCTGAACTTGCACGACGACAAACTAAAGCTGGTAGACCACAAATTTCACTTGAAAGAGAATTACTTATGACCCTCTGGTTTTTAGGGACTCAGGAAACTGTAAAATCAATATGTGATAGGTTTGATGTGCAAGAGTCTACTTTTATATGCCACAACAGGAGACTTTTAGATGTTTTTTGTAAATATCTGTGCAAGAAGTTTGTCAAGTGGCCTAATGACATTGAAAAACAAGAAGTGATAAGAGCCTTTGAAAGTGTGAAGGGATTTCCTGGTACAATTGGTGCAGTAGATGGAACCCATATTCCAATGACCCCACCAAGTGATAACGAACCAGCATATGCAAACCACAAAAACTTTCATTCCATTATATTACAAGCTGTGTGCAAGAATGACCGTGCGTTCACAGATATTTACTGTGGCTGGCCAGGACGAGTCAATGATGCCCGTGTATTCCGAAATTCCCATTTGAGTGAAAATCTTCCTGCTTTAGTTGGACAAAATCATATAATTGGTGATGGTGCATATCCACTCTCGAGATTTTTAATGAAGCCATACAGAGACACAGGCCATTTAACAAATGCTGAAAAACTTTTCAACAAATCATTGTGTAGTACTCGAACTGTCATCGAGCATGCATTTGGCATGCTGAAAGGGCGATTTCGTAGGCTTCAACACATAAACTTGCATAGCATTGAATATATAGTAAAAACTGTTGTAACATCCTGCATTTTGCACAATATCTGTATCTTAAATGAAGATGAACTTGATGATAGTATTGAAGCAGCAGTTGAAGATGATATTATTTGCATAAATATCCCTGCAGATGAGGCTGAAGGGACATTGAAACGCATGCTACTTACTCGTCAGTTAATGAATACTAGGTGATATCATCATGATGTAATAAATCATTGGCAGTTAGTTAACTTGTAAAAGGTGCGTAGAGTAAAACATGGAAGCAAAGGAAACAACTTCATCTATGAATTACAGTGAGTTAATATGAAGACTTCTTACAGGATACAATTAAGACAAAAGAACAATGAGTTATCACAAATGAATTTTAATTATTTTGGAACAAGAATGTAAAAATAACATGTAAAAAAATGGTATCAATGAAATAAAATAATTTGAAGCTATATATTTGACTAGAAGTTACTATCTGTAACGTTAACATCATAAGAAACGAATGAATCTCTAAGATTTAACATTTTAAACACACACGCACACACACAAAATAAAATGAAGTATATATTTGTATTATTGCATTTTATACACACAATTTTGTGTACTCTTACACTGTAAGGATTTATAGTTTTCCACAAACTCTTTGAATTATTAAGGTGAACATCAGTTCAGTCCATTTTGATCATGATCAGCTACCTGCTGTTAATTCATGTAAAAGAAACTAAAAAATTGTCACAAGATCATATAAGAAATCCACTTCTAAGTTCTAACTGCACCTTTTCCATACACATGAAATAGGAAGTCCTGTTAATGTTCCATCACTGTCTGTGTCATCATCATCAACCATCACTGTTGCTGCATCTGAAGAATCCTGGCTGAAGTCTGAAATGCGAAATCAGAGTAAATGGAGGATCTTTAATTACATGTGTGACTATAATATATATGTTATGAAATTTATTAAATGAACATGATTTCAATTAATTGAGGCGAGCTAGTAGTGACTATCAAATTATTTAACAAGTTTTATAACTTTCCTATCATGTAGTAAAAAGATTCTGTTTATCACATAACTCAGTTTTATGAAGATATCAGTCAAAATTTCAAAATTTCTTTCTATATGAGCCAGGAATTTCAATTTTTTTTTTCAGACAAATGTGCCACATCATATATATTGTGACTTCATAAAGTATTTGTGACGTCACAATAGTTTTATTATAGATGTGTCGTACAATATTTATAATTTGTAATTAATAATTAATTTCCAATTAGTGTAATACCCATTTCAGAGAAGAACAAAAGACCATTATGAACAGTGAATCAATATTAACTAGCTAGTACCATTAGTTTGTTCAGTTCTTTTTGTCTGACGACTTCGCAAAACTATGTAAAGCTGCTGTTAGTCCTTGCATCATTTTAATTTGTTCATTGTGTCTTTCATCTGCCTTTTTCTGTGCATCATCAGTCTTTTTCTTAGCATCTTCATCTCTTTTTTCTAATCTATCGGTGAACCTACCAAGGAATTCAATCATTTGAGTTGCACCAGATGTTCGTTTCTTTTTAGACTGTTTTTTACAACCCTTCTTTTTCCTTTTACCTTCATCACTTCCTTGTAATATGTCATCACCTGAGTCATGGCCATCGCTGTCCGATGAGATGTTACTGGGACCAGCCAATTCTGCACTAGTACTGGGACCAGCCAATTCTGCACTTCCAAAAACAAACTTTGGGGTAGTTGAATGAGAGTCACCCATTATTTCATCCATTTCTGTTCTAAATTGAAAGTCTTTTCTGGCAGCCCCTGTCTTCTTCATGTTGTCTTTATATTTCCTGTAGGCGGCCAAAATAGTTTTGTACCTGCCCTCAACTTGTGTTGTTGTGAAGGAGGAGTTGGTGGATTTGTTTATAATGTTTTTTATTTCCTCCCATAGTCCCTTGTTTTTAACAGAGGAACTGTTGAACCCATCAAGTCTGTCCTTGTACAGGTGTAATAATGTCCTGCTCTTACTGTCTGTCCATGTTAATTTATTATTAGTGCTGCTGCCAGCTGTATCACTTGTACTTGTACTTGCACTTTCTACTGTAATACTTGCACTTGCTGGGGTATCTGAAAGAAAATGTACTTAACAATAAAATTTGATAACAATAAAAATATATTCCAAAAGAGTGTAAATAAAAACATTAGTCCTGTGATTCATAATACTTATAAGGTTCATATTGTGATCGTTTTTTATTACATACAGCACAGTAAATAAAAAATGAACATACTAGTATCCAATAATAATTAAAAATTTAAAAATCCACGATATGAACCTTAATAGCGTCTTATATTATGGGACTAGTAAAACATCCGATACATCTTAACATATATTAACGTCAATAAATTACTAGACTCTAATTTTATATAAAAATCTTTCTATGCGTGTTTTTTGGAGAACCCGATTTCACCACGCATTGTTACAAAAACGAAACGACTCTTAACCTTAGAACTTCTAAAATGCGTTCGAAGGATAACTGTAACCTGCTTAACACTGTAACACAAACCTGTACACGCATGTGCCATGAAACCTTCTCTAGTAAAACTCAATACCCCACATGTCGCACATTTAAACATGGTCGCCGCCATCTTGGAATAGAAATCTTCCCGCTCCGAGACGGCAGAGGTAGAAGACCCTCCAGAAGCAGAAGAGCTACAAATCGAGTGACCGGAAGTTATATTCTAGAAGTAGAAGAGTGCAAATCGAGTTGGCCTCTGGAAGGAAGAGAGTTGGGGTCAAGGAATATTCACTCAAGCGGCACGGGGTCCGGGACGTCTTACTTCCGGTGGAAGCCCGGATGACGTAACAATAACAGACCCCATCGACACTACAGGATCGACGTCTGATAAGTTCGGCGTCTGACCTGCAAGTAAGTAATAGATCATATGAGGTTATTTTGTTTTTGTGTACATTCAGACATTGGTTAGCTCACAGAAGAAACTGCATGTTACCTTTTCGCTTTGAAGCTGCCCATGAGTAGAACAATATAGTCAGTACGTAGACTGTAGCGGACCTGGGATGGTGAACTCTGTGAACTATATGTTCCTGATTGCATTTTAGATTTTCTGTTGTTCTTAGCCAACTGGTGTGTTTTTATCTTTTACCCTGCCATCTGACTCTGTTTTGCATGTTATGAATTGTTGTTAGCCTGTGATATCTTCCTTAACTAAACAGTGTTTACATATAGCTAATATTGGCATGAATTTTATTGTATCAAAGGGCAAGGTAGGAAGGGACCACCCCAACCATCTGTCCTGCTACACACCACTGTAAAGTGATGTATTCATCGGTGAATACTGCTTTTTAAGTATTATGTGTACTCTCATTTTATGTCCATATAAAAAGACACATTTGTTATATTTTTCTTCTTCTTCTTCCATTACAAGGATCAGAACTCTAATGTTGGAGTGCAATTGACCCTGGGAGGCGGGACTTCAAAGAATATATTTTTGTAATTTTTTAGGTATTGTAACGTTCCGGGGTCCGTACCCAAGTCACTTCTAAGGATCCCTGTGCTGTAGGCTTAATTATAACTATACTACAGTTGTAAATATATACAAATATGTGTTTCTACCTTGTAACCAGCATACCTAATGCTTAATACAGGATATGAACAGAATACGTACTGCACGACAATAAAACTATAACCAAAGCTATCTGCTCTGTATCAATATAACAACACACTACCGTACCATCCAGGCAGTACACAACTCGACCACCATGTCGCAGCTAGCCCTAGGCCTAGTAACTATAGTTGCCCTATAGTCAGCTACCTACATGACCTAGTCGTGCCGAGCACGACAGCCTTATATGTACTAATATACAACTACAGCAATCTAATAACCACGACTACCCCTAGTCACAACTAGCTCTATCAACTATACCTAGTCACGACTATCCTGGTCGCGACTACCCTAGTCACGACTAGCTCTATCAACTATACCTAGTCACGACTAGCACTGCATAGCATAGCCTATGCCCGTGACACCTGTCTAACAGTATCTCGCTACAGCACTCGATCGTTTATTAAATATATCTTCCAGGCAGTGTGTGGATCAAGGCAAGACTTATTCAGTCACTTCTATCTTTCCAACACAAAGCCGGTATCATATATATATTACTTACGATCTATCGCTGCTGTCTCCACGCCGAGATTGATTGATTGATTGATTGATAGGTTTTACACCAGCCCCTGCCTATTCTATGCATTTGGCTTGTATAGGAATTTGGAAGTCCTTCTAAATGTCTTAATAAAGAGACCCTAGTTATAACAACCTAAAATTTTGAATAAAGCTTTCAT
>JAUMHH010040568.1:0-10017 GCA_032359455.1 Chlamys rubida
TTATTGCTAGGAAAAGTACATTGTAAAGTCAACTGAACTTATTGCTAGGAAAAGTACATTGTAAAGTCAACTGAACTAATTGCTAGGAAAAGTACGTTGTAAAGTCAACTGAACTTATTGCTAGGAAAAGTACGTTGTAAAGTCAACTGAACTAATTACTAGGAAACGTACGTTGTAAAGTCAACTGAACTTATTGCTAGGAAAAGCACATTGTAAAGTCAACTGAACTAATTGCTAGGAAAAGTACGTTGTAAAGTCAACTGAACTTATTGCTAGGAAAAGCACATTGTAAAGTCAACTGAACTTATTGCTAGGAAAAGTACGTTGTAAAGTCAACTGAACTTATTGCTAGGAAAAGTACATTGTAAAGTCAACTGAGCTTATTGCTAGGAAAAGTACATTTTCCAAACCATCAACAGATAAAAACATTTTCAAGAATTCCAAAATATGTTGCTCGATTCTGCTACTGCTCTACAGAATGAATTCGTACTATTTGACATTAGGTTAGAAATTAATTTGAAGTCGTAACAAAACCGTTTTCGATTGATCTTGACCTAATGATAAAATATCTCCTGTGTGGAAAACACTCGGTTAAAAAGCAGTGTCGAGATATGTCACACAAATAATCTTGTTCTCTTTTGTTTACAGCTTACTAAGCAGAACGATTGCGATTTACCGATCGCAAACTTTCACTTTCTTGACAGCAGCATATTTGCTTCCCCTGCGTACGATGTTTGGATGTCGCAGATGATTTGGTATTCAAGAGCTTGCTTCGAATATCATACTTCCGTGATATATGTCGACTGCTAACGGACAAACTTACAACACAGAATTTCCTAAGATACAGGTTGATGAAGACTACGGACATATTGTATAGTCGCCATCAGAATCTGGCAGGGATACATGCTATTACATTGTGTGATATGACGGTGGATGGGTTTTGTTCTCGTATCCTCATTAGAGTGCCTTGTGGTTGTGTTGTCACTTTCAGAGTTCTCGATGTGAGGACGTGACATTACTTTGACTTTGGTTTACATAGCTGAAGTCATGAATGCAGCAAATGGCGGTTATCCTTCCGGAACACCTCGTCGTATTATCCTTGTACTTTTTCAACGGTCTCCAAGTAAATCTTTTCTTTGTTCATATTTTGCTCAAATTTTATCGATTGTGAGTTCAAAGGTTTTGTTCACACTTCGTAATTATCTTATTGTATTTTCACTTGTTGCAGTTTGCTACATTCAAATCCGTTTAAGGTAAAGATACTGGTAAAGGTAAATTTTAGCGTATAATGCCTTACTTGTTGATATATCGTTATTGCTAAAAGTCATTAAATGTATCTGAAGCTTTACATAGACAAGTAAGCTTTAGCCTTAAATTATATGGATACAATTAAAAATAAAAAACCACACAAAACAAAACATTTTATTTTGTATATTTTATTTCATAGCCATTTTATGTCTCGGTATAATTGCCTCCGTGCAAACTGACTGCAGACGTAACCTCCGACACTGGTGTGATGAGAGAGATATGATGTGACATGAAGTATGCGACTAGAGTTGTCGCCCTTTATCACAATCTTTATAACTGCTTCGTCTCCAGTTGAGATAATTATGAGCAATGAAATCCAACATCATTCCAAAGAGTTAGTTAAAGGGAAACAACTCTAGTGTACACGTCATGTCAATGATAGCATTAGGTACATGCTTTTAGCTACATTACAATTTCGCCAAACAAATCAAAACAAATCGAGCTGTACCTTAAACTCACTATAGAAAATTATTGTGGTAATTATAACGCTTACACAGAAGCAATGTACTTGGTACTGGTGCGATACAACAGACATATGCAGAAAAAATAATACGTTGGGTTTGTCTCCCGAAAGACTGATTACGCCATTGAAGAAAACGCATCTAAAATCCAAAAGATTCCAAAGAAATTTATAACCAATTTTCCGGAAAAGCAAATGTCCAAAAAGCCAGTTTTTTTTCAGATCACAATGAATATACTTAATTAGCGTACATTTGATATTTATCTGTTTGACTGTTTAGGTAAACAGAAATTTAATTATTTGAAAAATAGTTATCAAAATTCTTAAGTTCGTCAACGAGTAGAAAGATGCAGTACTGCTGTAGATATTCAGAAATAATATATGCAATAATGATTTAATCAGTCTTTCATAAATCAAGACCCATCGATACACGAAATGGTCTGAGCGCGCAAAACCCTTCAATGTATTTATAATTCTACTTTTAAATTGTCTCTAATCCTCTAAAACAGCTGGACAATTTTTCACAAATTTTCTATCATTTCACATGAGTTAAAAAATAGTTTTTTTGATTTGCATTTGGTTAATTTTGTACAGTAAACATTATATGTCTGAAACATCTCAAAGGAAATATTTGTATGATCCTTTTCACGTTTGTTTTCGATCACATCTCAATGAAAATATTTAAGTAGAAATAGAAAATCATCGTCATAAAATCGTTATCAAGAGAATTATATGAAAAATCATCATTTAAGGATGATTCACAAATGTTTCAATACTTAAACATATATTGTAAGTGCTGTAATAATGAAAACGAACCGCGGGACATTTTGGCATGATAATCTATAATACGACACCAACGTTCTAAATCTGTATAAATTAAATGGAACAATCACAACCAACATCTGTTAAATACAAAACGAACATTTCATCTCTAAGCATCAATTTAAATTAAATATTGTCCACCATCTTTGTGGGGACGACAATGGCGTCCACTAACATCGTTATTGATGAAATCCTTGTTGTATGAAAACACATTTTTAAAATGCTATATTTTGTATAAAATTATTTGAAAAAAAAAAAAAAAAAAAAGCAATCTTGTATCACGACCATAGTAAAGCTTTGAAGACCGAAATTCATGAAATAAATCAATTTTGTGAAATAATTTAGTTTACCGAACGTATATCACGTGTATCTTGAAGCAGTATCATCATCAAGTGTTGTTTATCAACTTATCTTGAAGACTTCAACGAAATAATCGTGAAATCATGAATAGGATTTCAGGAAATATGAATACGTATTAGCAACATTAAGATTAACAGTAACATATAATAAAAAAAAATCAAATATTGCACCAACCCACGTCATTTATAGTATGACGAAAATTGTACTAAAAACCTATTTTATATGCATATTGTAACATATTTCACCTATTGTGTCACCATGATGACACAGTTTGGTCATCATTTTTGTTTGAAATTGTGATATTTCGATAGTTTAAACTCCTCGCAAATATGCGCTTTCAATCGAACTGCAAAATCAGATATTTTCGTGGGGATCAAATTTCGTGGGTTCCCAACAAAACACAAATTTGTTGGTACATGGGTTCGTGAATAAATATTACCCATTTAAACGGAGAATCGCTTTAAATGAAAATTGAAATCGCTTTGTGGACTTGTGAATTCGTGGACGAGGATTATCCACGAAATCAACGAAATTAAAAAACCCACGAAATTAGTAATTTCACAGTATATAAAGCACGTGTTCATTAATATAGTGGTTGAGACATATGAGTAGATTGACTAAATTTTGATTGTTATGTTTAAAGACGGTGGGGGATACATGTGTTAGGTCTTATAAATATCATACATTTGACATCACAATTAACTCACTTTTTAGATAAAACATGAATACATCTGTATAGGACAACGCAAGTGGACGCGAGTAAATGTCAATCAAATTCATTTGTTAATACAGACAATTTGCCATGCTTAACCCTTTCACCCCTATGTAACTTTAGTAGACTCTACCATGCATTTATATGGAAGAGTCCATTATGGTCTATAGTGGCGAAAGGGTTAAACATGGTAAACATTTCATGTTCCAATTTAATAACCGTAAGTGTAGGTCAACATTATATTTTAAACCATTAACAAGTTTTATGAATCCAGGTAAGATATAACCATTGTGGTAAATGTCACGTTACAAATATTAGAATAAACGTCACGTGCGTTTGTTCTTATCACTTCTTATCGCAGAAGTAAGACTAAGAGACCTCTCCGTTATAATCACGTGCATTAAGGTAAAATCTAAGACCGTGTTTTCACATGACAATGTCAAATATAACTATCTTGAAAAAGTAACCAAGGTCAATTATCGATATCCCATCATCTTGCCTAGTGATAATAACAATGATATATGTTCATGCTATGTATATGTTATGCACACATATGAACACTACCGATTATCTCTAGTTAACGGTAGTTAACGAATAGTGATAGCTAACATGTTAATGTTTGCAGTGAACAAATGATGGCTGATACGAATGATTTATGAACCATGAAAAGGAGGCCACTATTGAAACAGATTAATGTATTTCTTAATCAACGTTCAGAAATATTGCATATGACTCGCGTGTAGTGTATTTAATCACAGATAAGGCAGTATATAAGTGATAAAATTCCGCCAAATACGTAAACTAATCGTGTAAAATGTTTAAACTCCAGGACGTAGTACAATCAAAAAATGAAATATCGGAATATAGTTAACCTTCGCTATGTCGAAATCGTTAGGGTCATGACAATAACGTATATCGGATTGCCCTGGTACATTTATATATCAATTATGTATTCATACATGAAAGGCTATTCGAAATATCCTAAATATTATAAATGAGTATTCGAACTATTTGAATACATTGTAATGATTTTCAAAATGTATTCAATATATCCGTTTAAATATTTATTTATATAAAAATGGATATTCGATATATCCAAATATACATAAAATATGTAAAAATATATTCGATATATATATAAGTATTCGATATATCCGATTTTATATAAATGGACTTACTCTTTCTATTGTATTACATCCAATTCATTTAATAGGGATTTGGATATTTCGAATACCCCATTTATCTCGAGTCAAATAGTTGTGCCGCTAACAACTTCGGCATAAGGAAACTAGACTATATGAAAATGTTGTTATATTTCTCATCCAAATATATGTGAAAAATAATATCAAAGTCGTGTAAACCACGTATATTAAATGACAGTTGTCCATCTCGCTCAGATTAAATATATTTTCATGATTTATCATTAAGCATACGTTAAACACTAAGTTTTGTATTAATAGCTGCATATTTTATCCTTGGACGTATATTTGTACCACATATTGCATGTGCCCCGTATTCTATAAATCATTTCATCAATTTCTAGGGAATGTGTATTATATTTAATTTATTGTAACCAGTTATCGGTCACTCTTCAAATATCAACGGAAAATTGTTAACTTCGTTGCTATTTTACCTACTTTTTTAGCCATCTATTAAAGGCAATGGCCCGATTTAGGGAAAACCGAACCATAAGTAATTTTCTAAACATTAATTTCTATTAATTATTTTTTTGATGAAATTATATTTTATGAACTCATGTATCAAAAGCTTACAAAACTGTATAGGTTGATAGTATTTATGAGGATGGATGATTTTAATATGACGATGGCAAAATCAGTTTAAAATGTCATCGTCATACTAAGTCTTAAACTTATATAAGGTGTAATTCAAAATAATCAAAATATGTGCATTCTAGGAATACCACCTCTGTTAAAAAAAACTGGGTAAAATAATAATAAAAAAAAATCAACCATTTTATTTCAACAACTGTATTGGTAAGTTTGAATCGCACATATTTTGGTAAATTTTGGAATGTTTGAAGTAAACAACGTTTAAATTTTAATAATAATAGCTGTCATCATTGTAAATTGATGCATATATGACGTATTTATTTCGTCCTTTTGATATCTCCAAATTAATTCTTGTAAAATTAATGGAATGTTTTGAAAACCATTGGACAAAATAACAACACAAGTAACAGTTTTGTATTTTCGAAAGAAATATCAAACAATGCAAGCTTCGTTTTTTGTTTTGAATATTTATAACAAAACTCCCGTTTAAAAAAAAATATCAATGAGATTTGTCACGTTTTAATTTCCTGTATTAAGTTACCATGTTATGAGGTGCTATGGTTACCTCAGCGTCTATAAATTGAAAACAAAAGTTTAGATGTTTTACCGAATCACATAAGCTGAAATTGACTATGACCTATTTTTTGCGCGAAATTTTCTGAGTCGACCTTCATTTTTTAAGATTTTAAATTGAGAAAACCTTCAGCATCGACCTTGACATTGAACGTAAATGTTCAGCTCTTTTTTAATGATAATTAACACATCAAAGTGACCAATGTCAGAAATTTAGAGGAAAGGCAGTCCAATATTAACTAAATTTATATAAAATGACTTACTTACTGAAGGACGGGCGGACAACGCTACATTTACATACGCCCATTAGAATACAACGTACGAAGGACATTTTGAAATATAAATTTCATGTTGTGATATGTATGTTTTGGAGACAATTGTATCTCTAATTCAATTGAAACACCAATCAAAATAAAACCATCTGATATTAAAACTTATTTAGTAATTTGATTTTCATGTGATTCTTTTACAACAATTTGCTGCAGCCATACACTATCTGTAATTTAGTGTTTCCGTAGATCAGATGGATTTCCATATTTTTAAATTCAATTTTGATATTTTTTGGTAGGTCATAAAATATCAACATACAACGACATAGTATATATATATTACCAATATACCACAAATAATTATATGGGAATTTTGTGTCATTTTGTTTTGACAAACGTCTTCATTTTAACATGTAACAAATACAAACCACATATGCAGACTGTCAATAATTAATTGTAGCAATGTTCTGTAGTTTGCACTTGTGACGTCATATGTGTACAAATTAAAATATATACAAATCCAGCAAGAAAAGTCTGCTGGAAAAATACGGACAATACTGTAAATTATTAGAAACTTTGCAGAATATACATTGTTTTGAATATAATAAATAATACAAGTAATGTACATATGCTCAAACAGTCTAATAGATACATTATCTGTATACTACAATCACTAATACTAATAGGAAGAGCAAGCTTGCTAACAGGCAAACATACTACAATATATATATTTCAAATAATTTAACGAATAAAATATGGCTTCTTGCAAAATTTCTATGAAATACATTTTACCTTATGCTTTAATGCATATTTTCGGATACAATTAGTTAATTATAACAAACTCATCGTTTTTAATTACTTAGAACAGGTATTTTATATTTACTTTAAAAATTGATCTCTTTTTTTTGGTCGGAGAAATAGCATATCTGATAGAAATATTTCAGCGAAAATTTGCTTGGCGCCATTTGTAGAACTACCATTATTTTACGAAATAACAGCTCACAATGAAGACATCGTCACAACCAGGAAACGACAGCTTCACGATGTAGCTTAACACAAACAAAACCAAAATGCTCGAACCGTTAACTATCTGCAAATAGTGTTTTCGGCTTAAAACATTACCTAAGCCTTATTATAAATCTCTAATAATACAATGCAACGTTTTGCAGTCAAGGGGAGATTACTTGAGAGTCATTATCCCTTTTTTAGCATCAGAATGCCGACTAAGATGCTACTAGGCAATTGCTATCCTTCATGTTTAAATGTCACAAATTAATATTTTCTCATTGATTACCACTTGCTCACAGCAACGAGAAGCGTGTGACAGGAACACCGTAGCGTGAAGCGTGTGTAGATACTGTACATACAAAGATAAAAACAGTCTCGATAACAATGTCCATTGCTATTCTAAGAAACGCTTATTTATAAATCTGACTGGATACACATCTTTTAATATATCATTACTGTTATGATAGTCATAAAAACTTGCTAAGATTTTGTAAAAAGAAAGTAATTCTTTGTCGCAGATTTTGGCATATCATTAATCTATCGGGTCAGTCTTAGCATTTGATTTATTATGACCAGTCAAATTCTAACTAAGCGTGTCTAGAGAAAGCGTTGGCGGGGCATTAATGACACATCCGGGTATTTGTAATACTGGCAGTGAAGGGACTGACTAGGTTTAGCTCAAAATATAAAACTGCTAATAAAAATATTTCAATTTAGCGTTTTTCGTGTAAAATAAATCAACGTATAAAATTCATCAACATGAAGGACAGAATATTATTTTAAGTTTTAAGAAAAGCTGTCTGGAATATAAATAATATTTTCTTTTTTTTTCCAGAGAATTAAATGAAGTAGCTTCACGTATATAATATATCATATTGCACACAAAGTCCCTAATATCGTCCAAGAAATAAATAATGTTATAAATTATTCGAAAATCACACACATTAATTGACAATATCATAAAAGTCAACATATATTTAATATAGTCTTCAACACGGAAATTACTTCTGCTACAGACAAAAAGCTGATAGCCGAGTTTTACATACCCACACCTACGATCTGTTGGACAAACTTCCACCACGTCGTTATGTCTTATTGGCCTCGTCACACTGATATAGCGGTTTTATGGCTTCATTTGCTTCATTTTTACCAACATTTGATATTCTCCTACTTGCTAACAAGTTCACAATTTACATTGTGAACCATGCAAAGTAATTATAACCCTACTACACGTGAAAATGTATCTGGAAATTTTAACATTTTTGAGGAACATAACTCTTGTCAGTCAAGTGAATATATATACACACTGATCCCAGTAGTATTATTTAATTTTGTTTGACGCATGTCACCTCGCTCAGTTTCAACCTCTTTTTTGTATCTTATGACTACAACCTGTCTCTTCTCCACACACATGAAACATAATTGATCATTATTTGATGCAATGTCTTTAGGTAGATATTCTTATAGTCACTTCAGTAGATTCATTGTCTTTTCAAATAACGTACATCCGGTATGGCAATAGGACAAAGACACGATTTGATGACGTCATATATTATATTATGATATCATACATTTGCACCTCGTTTTATCCAATCCTCTTAGTCTTCCAAGAACAAGGTGAGAAAATGCTTCTCATATTAATAGGTAAGCCGTATTCCATTCTTCTTGCATCGACTCGTATATTCGTATAGCTACACAGGTAAAAGTGATCATTTATTTTGTTCTATTTTTGAAGGACATTCGCACATTCAGGAATCTAGGGCCACAAAGCGTTGATATGAATGCTGACAGAAATGACAATGAATTTGTTTTCATTTCATGAGTGATGACGTCATTATAAATGGATGAAAATGGCGCGAAAGCAACAAGTGCAAGTGAACAGCTCACGTTGACAACAATAGTAGTATTGGCGAAGGTCTCGACTGGCAGCTAAACCGGTGTCTTCAAATATCAAAATCACAACAAGGAATGATTTAATTAATAATGTATTTTTTCTATTGCACTTTTTTATGATCCCGGAATGTAAAAGCAATTGAATTGATTACATTAGTGACCTCACAAGTCTAAGGTCATTATTTTCAAAGGTAGGATAACTCCTTTATCAGACACTTGCGCCCACCGTGAACATTCTTCTTTATTTGCAGAACTGTGCCTTCAAATAGCAGACAAGATTAGACATGAAGATAGTATATATCTACATGTCTTGAAATGACGACTTTTCATTTGTTCCACAAACAATCTAAGAAGATTACATCGCTCTACACTTCCTTATGGTTTCCGCATTTCGTCGTCCATTTTTGTTGTTGAAGAATACATTTTGCCGGCTTGTCTACATACTAGGAATTGTGGACTTTGAAGCATGGTAAGTCATCTAACCTTTTGCTCCCTAGACGATTGTTAAGTTTTCCATGTAACCTTTGACCTGTCTATTTAGACGAGTGTGACGTCATTCGTGTAACCTTTGAACTCCTGTTATACGATAGTAAAGTCTTCAGTATATCCTTTGTCTCCTTTGTTCTTTCTTTGAGCAGAACTGCTGTCAGCAATTTCGTCATCATCAGGGACTGGGCGGTAATACCTTCAACAGTAGTAACAACATGAGATGAATCATCGGCAATTATACTGAGTTTACAACGTTTATACATACATTTAATTC
Organism: Chlamys rubida; assembly: GCA_032359455.1. Taxonomy (NCBI): domain Eukaryota; kingdom Metazoa; phylum Mollusca; class Bivalvia; order Pectinida; family Pectinidae; genus Chlamys; species Chlamys rubida. Next base: position 9,959 of record JAUMHH010040568.1, read on the forward strand.
GATTTGGAATACTGTGTATATCCATAACGGTATATTAAATTCGTCTTGACACAAATTTT
>JAUMHH010040579.1:0-10016 GCA_032359455.1 Chlamys rubida
ACTCGATGTTTTGTAATCCTGTCATGTGATGTGTTTAAACCAATCAGACACGCTGTAAAATCGATGAGGAATAATAAAAGTTCATGTTGACATGTGTAACTGTTTTTTTATACAGGGTGAGAGAGTGTCAGATTCTACTTCTGGCAGGTAAATCTAAAGGCTGTTTTGTACCATCTCCTTACCTGGACGTTTATGGGGAAACAGATCAGGGTCTCAGGTAGATATTAACAAAAAATATATGTTGAGTAAAATGTTGAACAATCACATGATGAGAGGCCATGTTTCATGTTTATTATGGACTCTGTGTATTGATCTGTAAAGTGTGTAGTAGGATCTGTATTAGGTGTTTCTATAAACGTTTATTTCTGCGATGATACATGTATTACTATTTGTCAAATTTGCCATTCAATAACTTTATATATTGAATTGAAGTAATGATAATTAATTTTCAAGTCAAACCATAACATTGTAATTGTCATGCAACCTATTTGTCAATATGAATTTCTCTGTAAATGTTTCACTAACAACACATTAAGTCACAAGGTGTTCTGAAGTGACACATTTCAGGTGTAAAAGCTCATTCTGAGGGTTTGTGGATAAGACAATATTTTATGATATTTTTGCAAAAGACAATTGGGATAATAAAATGTGATTGTAATAATAAGCACTTGACATTTTGTTGTAGGCGTGGGAATCCTCTGACGCTGTGTAGGACGAGTTATAAAGCCCTGGAGAAGCTCTGGTTCACCCACTCCATCCCCGAGACTATAGCTCACAACCTAGAGTCTCACAGTAACCTCCTCACCATTGACTGGCAGCATCTATGACGACTGTGATTTAGATATCGGATTGTTTCACTCTCTTCTCCCGTGTACTGCTCAGGACTGTATTGGTGACCTTCAGCCAATGCCCACTGAAAACTTGTGATCATTGATATGGTATATTGGTTCGTGGCACCTCGTAACTGCCTTTAGGGATGTTTGACATTTGACAGCTAACACCTGCAGTTATAAAAATAAATCACCAGACGTTTTGCTTATTGATATTTTTGCTAGTGATTTCTACCTCTATTTAAAGGGACAACTGGTACATTTCGTTCTAGACACACACAGTAATCACTGATACTGTATTGAATTTTTTGGTTTTGGTAGTCCTTACCTGGTAGTTGGTAGATGGCCAATGTTTATACATATTGTTTACACTGTGATCTATACCAACTCTGGGTAAATATGCATGAATAAATACATGCCACACAACTTTTAAGAGATTAATTAATATAACTGTGAGTTCTTTTAATTACTTTTACCACAGTATAGTACACTGTGATATTTAACTATTTACCACAGTATAGTACACTGTGATATTTAACTATTTACCACACTCTATACCACAATACACCTAGACAAATATCTGTGACTTTGACTATTGTTGATTTATGCAGAAGTCTACTTTAGATGATAGGAATTCAACAGAAAATTTTGTTTATGTTTGTTTATTTGCATACCTGCTTTGCCTTGATATATTGATTTCTGGAAATTGTGGAGCATATATGTACACAGCATAATACATAGTGCATAACTTTGTATCAGTCTTCTGTGAAGAACTGCTGCACGCCTAAATATACTACATGTAGTAAGCAGTCATTAATTAACGATGTTCGTAAGAAGATTAACTTATTGATTAATTAAAGTCATGTAATATGGGTATTACTTATTAGGTGGCATAGTACCTACTTCAGGTATTGTGAGAAATAGGAAAATTGTTTTGTTTATTTCATTGTAATGGAAGCCTATTACTAATTTGTCTGTGGCTTTATAATAATAAATAGTTATCTGTTGGAGTTGTACACAGTGCTGAGAGGGTGTGCACTTCTGGGGAACTGTGATACGGGCTGGGACATACACCAAGATAATAAAGGGACACTTTTGGAGAATATAGGTATGGCCAGGGACCTACACCCAGACAATGGAGGGACCCTAAGGGGAATAGAGGTACAGGCAGGGAGCTACACCAGACAATATAGGGTGTAGGGACCTTTTAGAGGAATGTAAGTTTGGGCAAGGACCTGCACACAAACTATAGAGGTACACTTTTGGGGAGAAGGAGGGAACAGACAGGAACAGGAATAGAGGTACAGGCAGGAACCTATATCCAGGCAATGGAGAGAACCTTATGAGGAATAGAGGGCAGGGACCTACACCCAGACAGGGGAATACACTGGCTAGGGCTGTGTACTGTTACAGCACAGATAGACTTGTTGGAATCCACACTGATATTCTATACTGCACTTCAATCTTGAAATAACTTGTAACACTAATACTCTGTAATTGGACTATACTATAAAAGTGTTAAAACAACAATAACTATGTAAGTTGTGTGAACATGTTATTGCTATCATGACATCATGTGTTACTTTTTGCCAATATTTTTCATTCATATTTAGCCTATTTTCACGTTTTGCAATTTCATAGATATCAATATTAATTATGTGGATTCTGGTAACCTGTGAATATTTGAAAGAATAACCTGGAATGTTGTGCCCCATTTGTACTCCTGAGTTTACCACTAAGATTGTTTTATCTCGAAGACACAATAACTCAGGACTTGTGTGTGTTATACCATGGTACTGTGCAAATTGTGGCCTCTGAAATTATCACTGAACCTTTTTATGTCTCCTAGATATTACTCAGGAATTTGGTGTGTTAGGCTTGGTTCTGTGCAAGCTGTGACCTCAGACATAAAACCCAATTATTTATGAGATTTAGCCCTTCAGTTTATCACAAAGGCCACTATATCTCAGGACATGGATTCATTTTAAGTGCTATTTTTTCTTTACCATAGTGTATTATTTGAGTTACTTCTCCTTGTACATGACACTAATGTTTGTTATATTCGTGAAATGCGTGCACTGAATCATATATATTGGACTTGAGGACTTGAATATTTTTGTTAGTTTTGAACTCTAATTTTATGGTGCTTTGTTTAAAATAGTCTTGATAAGTTGAAAAGTATTGGTTACTGAGAAACTCTACGACCAAAGTAAGGGGATATGTGGAGTTTACTCCTATGTTAGGGTAAGCGATTCGGATTAAATGTACAGGTATGTCTGACTGGCCTTAGAGATCCCTTTCCTTTGTCAATTCAGTTTGGCATTTGGCACCAGAGTGCCCCTGCAGACTCCCAAACCCTCCAGTCCCTTAGACACCAGATCTAGAGAGCTTTTTGAAAATTCCCTTGTTTTTTTTTTAAATGCGTCATCAAAAATCAGATAAGTATTCCCAAATATTTAACGACATTATGAAAGAAAAACATTCTTTCAAATCCCAGGTAAAGTCAGAATGAGTATCACTTTAAGCGGGACTCGGGGATGTTTGAGTAAAGGAAAGAAAGAAAAATTCAGTGATAAAATGGCTGGAAAGAAAAGTGTTGTGTTGACTCTGATTTTACTGTCATTAATGATAACCCAGTCAGGTAGAATAGTGCTTTTCTCCACAGTGGTTTGTATAATAAAAAATGTGCCAAATTAAAAGTTAAATAATATAGAAGATTAAAGTACATCAAATGACCATAGAGAATGTCAATCCTTGGGTGTAACTCAGTGATCCATAGAACTAACTATCAATGATGTTCACTGTATTCTGAAACTGTCATAATCCGTCGCATATGTTTATACTCATTTTTAAGTTTCAACCAACTCTCTATATGAACGTAGAACTAGAAGTAGAAACATATCACTTTTAGGAATATATATACATGTAATAACATTATCAAGCTTGAATTATGTACATACTTTACTTCAGATCTATAGATGCTTCTTCGTTTTGGTTTTCCCCCTATTATTCTTATGTAAACTAAAGCATGTTTGTGACACCAAGGCCTGGTACTACCATGATATTATTAGGTCACATCCATGTAACAGGTTAGGTAACTTTTGAGTCAGTGAATGAAAGTGCCCTCTTGGTAATCCTAATAAATTTAAAAGCCGAGGAATATGCACGCGTGTCTTAAATTTAATTTATTTTTAAAGAAATAATTCTGTTTTAATGGTTATGTTGTTAAATGATATAGAGATTAAACTACAGTACAATTTTCCTGACTATTTCTGGTAGGGCGGTGCACGCACACTGTTTTATCACATGCTGTGAAGCCTGTTAGTGTGGTATTTTAAATGGGGATGGAAGTGTTGGAGATTGAATTAAGTGCTGGTCCCCACTAGCAGGACTGGAGTAGGGTTCTACTACTTGGATTGAAGCACATGTTAAGGTTAACGTTGCGTTTGTTTACTTATAAAGCCTAGGCCTACTATTATTATATTATATGTGAATACAGTGTTGTAGGTTACATGTGTACATATTAAACTATGCCTTTATTATGGCTTCCTCTCTCTGTCTTTGTTACTCTTTGTTGATGAAAACAGGAACCTGGTGTTCATAGCTTTCTTACATTGATGAGTCCTACATCAAAATTTAACCAGAAAAAAATATTCTTATATTTACGCAATGTAAATGTTTTCATGATTCACATGTTGATGCTAATTTCCAATTACTATTGATTATCCAACCTTAACTTTTTAACAAATATATATCTTCAAGGTGAAAAATGTGTTAACTTGTCATTAATCGTGTCAGCTATATGACTCCCATAGCAATGCGTGTTAACAGACAAAAATAAACACAATCGTTCATCTTGAAATTCTCTTCACATAGGTAATGTCAGCCTGGTCTTTGACTTTTAACCCCACACTCTTAGGATACCCCAGTATAAACCATTGGATAGTTGTCCGACATTGAAAGGTTAGAAGTAGAAAAATACACCACCAAGAGTGGAAATATTTTTTCTCGATGGATTGGCATTTTTGAACCCAAAACAATAGATTTCCTTCTCAACCTATGATATAGTTATCTTGCCAAGTTTAAACGTCCTAAATCAAAAGATGTTCAACTTAGAGTTACGATGTTTTTTTTTCACTCCATGATCAATAGGTGCTCTTCTCTCTCCATTGCTGTTAGTCACGAAAAAAAATACGCACATTGGATGACAATTCCATTGACTTATTATCGCATTGAAAATTAATGAAAATGAAAAAAGAGCACAAGCTTCTGTCCGGGAAATGATGTGACTAAATTCTAGGTACAGACGGACGCACAGAAAGTTTGCTTCTGGTACGATACCTTAACTTCATTTGAAGGGGTATAAACTACAAAACGATAAATGTTTAACTGGATACAGTATATTTTGTTTTCAGTGTAGATAAAAACGCTTCAGCAAAAACATTCTACTGCTTGTGAAGAATGTGTTGACCAATTTTAACTTACAGTAAATATTCGCCTGAAGTGCGCACTTTCTTAGGGAAAAAATAATAACAAGAAGCGGATGCGCACGGGAACAATCCAAAACAAGTCCTGGGTCGCGATCACTTATCGTAAATTTTTCGTGGATTTTCGGAAATATTTTGAAATATGCTCGTAGTAATAAGCTGCTAAAATTGCGTGCAACTCCTGATTGCATTTTCTTTTTAACAATTAGAAAAAGTTGTAATTTTAAGTCATATTACATGATAAAATCAGAAAATAAACTCTAAGCTTAGTACAGTAGGCCTAACTTTTAGGTATCTTCGACGTTACTTTGTGAATTTATTAATACAGCTAATGGGAAAATATACCGATGAATTGCACTGGTAATTAAATATGAATCATTGCCACACCAGGATTGGTTTCAATGACCATAGCTGTAAATAGGAAGTAAAACACTAACAAACTTAAAACTAGTGGATCTATTGATGAAAGGAAATTTAACACGATTGTTAAAATGAAGTCGCGTTTATCAGAATTTGGTAATGAGGTGACCAGTATTGTCATACTGTAGGTAAATAGGTTTTTGTATTATAATTTGTAGAGAGGTGACAGTATTGTAATACTTTTGTAAGATACACACACACAGATAATTGCACCTTTAAAAGTTGGTATTGGTACACAAGGCCAATAATGAACTATAATGCATCATACAGCTGTTTCGTCCTTTAAGTACTCATCGGTAATGCTATGGGGACAAACAGTTGACATCCAAACGGTTCTAAACTACAGTTGGAACAGAATGGGAGGTGGATGAAACCACTCGTGCATTTCAACAGTTAGAGGAGTACTGGGTAATTCCAAAGTAATAATGAGTGAAGTGTGTACGTGTATTATTATTGAACCCTGCCAATACTCAAAGAGAGAACTGTGGCCATCAAAACCTCGGCGACTTTTAAAATCTACCAGCAGAGTCTACCACCTTGTGTCTTGACAGATGAACGTAAGACACATGTGTGATAGTATCTTTAAAATTTAGTAATTTGGTAAAATATACTTTACCAACACAGTATTCTTGTGAATGTAAATATTCCATCATTTGGTAGCGAGGTGACCAGTATTGTCAAACTGTAGTCATATGTCAGAGTTAGATTGTGTCGTGACCGGCATCGATATCCCGTAGGTAAATACCAAGAAATAAAGCTGACGAAGAAGTTTATGCGATGGTGTCTAGTTTTGGTGGTGGCAAGATTTTCAAGCAGACTGTAGGCATTCCTATGGGGGGAAATTAAAAACTGCTCTTCTTCTGGCCAATTTGATTCTGTTTTTATATGAAGATGATTTTTTTGATGAGCTTTATCAGGACTTGTTACAAAGAACTAGTCCTTCAAGTTCACATTCAGATATATCGACGATGTGCTTTCTTTGAATAACAATTCATTTATTAACCACCTCGATCGTATATACCCTCCTGAGCGTAAAATCAGGGACACTACACATTCCTCTACTTCAGCTGCTTTCCGCGATCTTTACTTACAACATGACCAACAGGGACAGCTAATGACTATTAAGTTGTACAATAAGCGAGACTATTTCGACTTTTCGGTCGTGAACTTCCCCTTTCTTGATAGTGACATCTCTGTTCCTCTTCCCACGAAATGTATATGTGGCGGTTTATTCAAGATTATTCAAGAGCTTGCTCCGAATATCGTGACTGTCGTGATAGATGTTGACTGCTGACAGACAAACGTATAACACAGGGTTTCCAAGGATGTAGGTTTTATGGTCGCCATCATGATCTTATAAGGAAATCTGCTATTTCTTTGTGAGATATGAGGTCGATAATTTGATTATGCTCATTAGAGTGCATTGTTGTTTTGTTGTCGCTACCCAAGTTCTCGATGTGAAGAATTGATATTACGGGCGTCGTCGATAAGCAGTATAGACGATTACCCTTTCGTGAACACCATCTTATCATCCTTTTACTTTTGTAGGGATCTCCATGTAAATCATCATTTGTTCTCATGTTGCCCTTGTTTTATTGATTTTGAGCTCGATTTATAGTTATTTGTTTCAAGTTCTGGAAGATAATGATACGCAATTAGTTCCAAAAGATTTGTTAGTCGAGCACAAGAGAGTACTATATCTTAAGGTTAAATTTAATGGAAATGTTATTCATTTAGAAAGGTTTGATTTGTTTTTAATACTGTACCATACTGTATCTATTACCATACTGTATCTATTACCATACTGTATCTAGTACCATACTGTATCTAGTACCATACTGTTTCTAGTACCATACTGTATCTAGTACCATACAGTATCTAGTACCATAATGTATCTATTACCATACTGTATCTAGTACCATACTGTATCGAGTACCATACTGTATCTAGTACCATACTGTATCTAGTACCATACTGTACCTATTACCATACTGTACCTATTACCACACTGTACATATAACCATACTGTATCTAGTACCATACTGTATCTAGTATCATACTGTATCTATTACCATACTGATCTAGTACCATACTGTATCTAGTACCATACTGTACCTATAACCATACTGTATCTAGTACCATACTGTATCTATAACCATACTGTACATATAACCATACTGTATCTATTACCATACTGTATCTATAACCATACTGTATGTATTACCATACTGATACTGTATCTAGTACCATACTGTATCTATTACCATACGCTACCTATAACCATACTGTATCTAGTACCATACTGTATCTATAACCATACTGTACCTATAACCATACTGTATATATTACCATACTGTATGTAGTACCATACTGTATCTAGTACCATACTGTATTTATTACCATACTGTACATATAACCATACTGTATCTATTACCATACTGTATCTAGTACCATACTGTTTCTAGTACCATACTGTATCTATAACCATACTATACCTATAACCATACTGTACCTATAACCATACTGTACCTATAACCATACTGTATCTAGTACCATACTGTATCTAGTACCATACTGTATCTAGTACCATACTGTACCTATAACCATACTGTATCTATTACCATACAGTATCTAGTACCATACTGTAGCTAGTACCATACTGTATCTAGTACCATACTGTATCTAGTACCATGCTGTATCTAAAACTATTATAGATGTTATCACCTGTTTGTATGATGCGTTCATCCTTCAAGATACAAGGTGGTAGACTCTGCTGGTAGATCTTTAGTCCCCGAGGCTTGCCGTAACCTTGATGGCCACAGGTATCTCTTTTGAATAGAGGCATAGTTCATTTCTAAACATTTAATTTGAAATTAACCAGTAATCTTCTAAATTTTGAAATTTAAAAGCGAAGGTGTTTTACGCTCCTCCCCTTCTGTTTCAGCAGTAGTTAAGACTAATTTGGATTGTCCAAATTTTTGGCCCGTAGCATTACCGATGAGTCTTACAACGTCGAAGAGTTTTTGGTGAACTGTATCTATTAACGAATCTCAAAGATGCTATCACCTGTGTGTGTATTACGTTTATCTGTCAAGACCCCTATTAAATGGTCCAAATAATATCGACATACTGAACTTGTACTTCAGCTTTAAATATTTATCAGGTATATCGCGCTGTTAACTTAGTCAATAACAAGACATAAGGCTAATGGTAACAATAGTTCGCTGGCATTATAACATGTCAATCTTTTTCGACTTTACTGAATGCTACGAAATGACATATTATCAAAAGTCCATTTATATTCTCAGGTTATGCGTAAAAAAAGCTCTCTTTCACTAGCTGTGGAGAGGCATAATGGCTCTAATCAAGATGGATGGGGCCAAGCGAAACCATTGAAACTCCCCGAGTTCAATGTATGCAGATTCTGAATAAGAAAACGAGGACTAATTAACCTTTATTGATAAAGGAAGTTTGGATGATGTGCCATCATGACTTCTTTTGGTTTTATAAAGGAGCTAGACACGTTATTAACATTAAACTGAAAAGTGCTAATATGCCCAACCTTATTATTAAACAACAGTAAATGTCAGAAATGTACGGTTATATAAAGTTTATCACGGTTTCCGGGTCCTTGGTTTTACGTTTACATAACAGTAAATTGTTACTCGGGTATTTTACTACGATTTTTGTGGCTTTTGCAGCTACAAGTATCTTGGTTTGAAGACGGTATGCCTCTCCACAGCAAGTACGAGAATTAAGCTCCGCGTGATCTTGGTATATAAATGAACATTTAGATAGTAAAATGTATGTCTTTTTGTTAGTTTGGTCACAAAAGAGATTGGCATGTTATAAGTGCGGTGAACCACTTTTATAACGACATCAGCTTTTAAGGATGAACGTTACACACACATGTGACCGCACCTTTAAAGTTTGGTAATACATACAGTATGCCAAAAGTGAATGACACTGCTTCATACAACTGTTTCGTCCTTCTAGGACTCGCCGATGATGCAATGGGCCAAAAAACTGGAAATCAAAACAGTCTAAAGTACTGTTAAAACAGTGCGGCATAAAATACCTTTATTATCCCCCGCTTTCACCGAAACGGGGGATGTTAATTTGGGTTTGTCCGTCTGTCTGTCTGTCTGTCACGCTTCGTTTCCATGCAATAACTACAACAAATGTTAACTGAATTACTTGGTCACATGGTTAAATGCCTTAAGGGCTCGGCCAATTTCGATGACCACTTTCAGCGGACACCATTTGGCGGAGTTATGGC
>JAUMHH010040590.1:0-10016 GCA_032359455.1 Chlamys rubida
ATACTGAGGGTAACATACTGAGGGTAACATATACTGAGGGTAACATATACTGAGGGTAACATACTGAGGGTAACATACTGAGGGTAACATATACTGAGGGTAACATACTGAGGGTAACATACTGAGGGTAACATATACTGAGGGTAACACATACTGAGGGTAACATAGTAAGGGTAACATACTGAGAGTAACATATACTGAGGGTAACATACTCAGGGTAACATATACTGAGGGTAACATATACGGAGGGTAACATATACTCAGGGTAACATATACTCAGGGTAACTGAATCATTTCTAATGTGAGACCTATTTGTTATATATTTCAACAGTTTACGAGCGAAAATGATTATGAATTGAAATATCACATGATTATTAATGAGCCACACTTAAAAAAGAAACATTAAAAATAGACACAAATTTAATATCCTCTTGATTGTGTTGTTAAAGACTTTTCTGAAAATACAAATTTGTGAAATTCAAGTGATTTATGGTTACCCCTATAAAATACAGGTCATGTTTTAGAGGGGGTTTATTTTTCATTATGACCACAGCAAGAAACAAATCAGCAAAATATCAGCAAGGCAAGTTGTTATCCATATGATAGAGAGATGGTTGGGATACTGATTAATAATGGTTTTGTTGGAAATCTAATTCCACTGAATTTGTCTCTGGACAAAATTCAACAAACCTTTGTTTTTGTGCTATACCTGTATGTCAAAATCAGCAGACATGTCATTGTTATGAAGCACCACATTTATCAAAGGAAAATGGTCTGTTTAGTTATATTGGTGTTTATTAATGAAATGTATGATGAATGTTTCAGAAAGAGAAGAAGATCAGAATGTACCTTCGGGCAGCCGACAAACACAATCAGCTGATGTTAGAGGCGACCAAACTACAGGGTATGATATGTCCATATGGTGTTATAAGCCATCGTAAAACAAATTTAATCTGCTGATAAAAAAGTCCAACACATCATCTGAAGAACTAGGATGCCCAGATGGGTTATATTTGTGACTGTAGCTTGCTGTGGTGAAGTGCTATCTATTTTAAAAAAAAATAACTTGACCAACTTTTAAGGTTTCTGGGGTCAAATGTGTTAAATATTTCAAATGACTTCTAATTGAAAAATGAAATCAAATTTTCTTTTGTTTTGAAGGTAAATGAAAGGATTTAATAGGTATTCTTAGCATTTATAATGTCAGATATGAAACCCGGTTGTATTTTAGAGAATATGTTTGCAAAAAACACGTTTTGATGCCATCGTAATTGTTTAGTATTTTTGACCATAGGTAACTGTTGTCTCGTTGCATACATCTATATAACTATTGTCCTTATTTTTTTATTTTATCTACAGGATGTGACCGCCACCTTTTAGGATTGATGTTGATGGCCCGGGAGGAGGGACTGCCCACGCCTTTGTTGTATGAGGATATATCCTACAAAAAGAGGTGAGTGATTTAATATCTGACAGTGTGTCCCGCATTGAAACACTTGAGATATATACCTTTATACATAGAAACATAGATTTTATTCTGACAAAATTAGGATTTAACAATCCTTTGACAGTCAGCTCTGAAATAAAACTAATAAGATAAAAGCATATATAAAAAAGGTGACGTTTAGATGTTAATTTTGTCTTTAAAACTGTATTTCTGCGCTTGGTTTTGCCAGTGTTCATCTAGTTTATGTTCAAATTGTTTAACTGTGTTTGAATTCACAACATTTGACGGAAGATTGTTCTATAAATCAACAGTTCTCTGTGAAAACAAACATTTTCAAATATTTAATCTTGAATGTGATTTGTAAATTTTGTGTCCACGTGTAGATGAACTTTCCCTGATTTTAAATATGTCGGATAATTCTCGGTCATATTTCCAGACAATATTTTGTAGACCTCTATCATGTCGCCCCAGGATCTTCTATATGCTAGTGTTGGTATTTTTAGTTTCTCTAATCACTCATGTCTGTGATCATGTAAAAACACAATTACTGGATAAAAGTAGTAGGTTCTATAAGCATGAAAGATCATGTTATCTCCCGCCCATCACAGGTGTGTCTCCCTTTAATCCGGAAAGATCAGCTTGTCACCCCTCTAGGGGGAGATTACCTTGTGCAGAATGGTGCGATCTAAGTCATAACAATAGTATGACGTCACGTCATCAATGCATTGACGTCACGTCAACAGTAGCAGACCATGGAAGACAACTCTGGATTTGCTGCAAAAACGTGCAATCAAGGCTTATATTTCATGCAATCATGACCACTGCTTGATTTGTGAGTGAAACAGGAAGGGAGAAAAACAATCATCCCCTACCTTGAGGGTGTGACTGAGAAATCTCCAACCTGAGGGATGATATTCTCGAATGTCTTACCCTCGGCAAAGCCTCGAGTACGACAATCAAGAATATCATCCTCCGGGTTTGGAGATTTCTCTGTCACATGTACACCCTCAAGGTAGGAGATGATGTTTTCTCCCATCCTATTATTTTAGTCACAACTCGACCAACAGTATTTATATTTGTAAAGAAAAGCATATTTGGTATATGAGTATTTGCCATTCACCAATTTATGACGTCACAATCCCCATACAATTATGTAGCGTTTGGTTTTCTGCACAAGACTATCTTCCCATAGGGGGTGACAAGCTGATCTCTTTTGGTTAAAACAGGAGACTAATAGAATCTTCCCTACCTTGAGGGTGGGTGGGACAGAGAATTCTCAAACCCGAGAGATGATATTCTTGATTGTCTTACCAGAGGCTTTGGCGAGGGTAAAACATTCGAGAATATCATCCCAAGGTTTCGATATTTTTTGGATAAGCGAAAGGGGCTTTAGTTACGGGGAGATAATTTAGTACTACTACAATATGAAGTACTTGATTACTACATTATATTTAATTTGTGTTACAGCGGAGGGGCAGGTAACTTTGTCCTGTCCACTAGTTTCGTCGGCTACACAACTTGCTACGGAGCTGTGGCCCCGATGGTACAGGATGGGTACGGGACCTTCTACAGAGTTGAGCAAGAAAAGTAAGGCACCTTATTTGGTAATAATTACATAGAATGGTGTTGTATGAATCTCATTAATTACAGCATTTATGGTCAAAATATATAGATGTTTGTTTTGTCTGATCAGGGGTTTTGCCAGGTGTTCATATAAACCAATTTCATTTTCCCAATGTCAGTCTTTCTTTCCCAATTGGATAAATAGGCATGTTTACACAAGTTTCCAGTGGTTATATGAGCAATGTTCAAAGTATTGCCGTCCATAAAGGAGCATTCAAAATACATAAATAATTGAAATTGAAGTAACAAAAAACTTGATGTGTTTATTTATTGCTATGCATTTTACTGTAAGAAACAGCTAAAGGAAAACTTTGTTCAAATCACATTGTAGGTTTTATTTTTCCCAAACCTGTACATGTGGGAACACTGATGAAATTTTCCAATTTTTGCCAAATGCCGATGATATTTTCCCAATTCCTGCTCAGGGGCCCTTTCTGAAAATAGCAGGCAAAAATTCCCGCTGATTGAATGAACAGAAATAGAATCATGTTCCCTTTGATCAGACTTACTGAATTGTATCTGCTACACATCAAGTATCAAAATCTATTTTTATTGATTAAAATAAATACATCGCAGCAAGGGGTTATAAGTGTTGTTTAGTCCATCATGTTTAGGGGTAAGAGCATTGCACCATACTTGCTCATTTTGAATGCAATACATGTAGTATTTTAGAAAATGATAAAAACTCTGCAGAATGAAAATTAAAAAAAGGTAAAGATCCAATGTAAAAATATCATAGCCACTACATTTGAAATCAGTTTGTCTGATCTGCAGACTGGTTAAGACTTTATTATACCTGTCACAGTTTGAGGAGACATCAATAATTATTCTGGGGAAAAACTTCTCTATCTTGTATTATTCAAAAATAAAAGATGAATCTCTGACATACAAGATACCTGAATTGTGCTATTACCATTAAAATAACTGAACTACTGACATCAAATTAACATTCAGATGACTTGACATTAACTCATTCAACCCTGAAGACACATTTGAACTCTTCCAATTCAAAGGCTGGAATATTTCATTATGAAATTTCAGGGGTGAATGTGTTAAAAGCTATAAGACAGTTTTGACTGTGTTTTAGGATTGTTCCTGTGATAACGTCATGGAGTGTCAGTCAGGAGACAAGTGCCGAAAAGTTTGCCGACGCCATGATGGACACACTTAGTGAGCTGGGAAAACTTCTGGAATCCATGACGTCCAATTCTGCAAAACTATGACAGCCCACTCTGGACACATTGCTAACAATACACTTGCCAACCTTTCTAATTTTTCTTTCGGACAAGCCATTTGGCAAATATGAAATCTTCTGAAAAGTACATAGCTGTTGTATGTAATGGTTTCATTGCATTTGAGCAAAAAGAAGTATAGAGGAGTTCTGCTGATTTCAAAAATCAAAAATGAATTGAAACTTTTCCTCCTTATTATGTAAGAAATGTAAAAAAATCTGCATTGTTTATAACTAGTGTCATTTTGTTGTGATTGTGAGAGAAAATATCAAAAGGAAGATTCTGTAAGGGCCATGAGAAATGTCTACATTTTTAATGTATTTAACTATTTCTGTTATTGACTTTCTTTATTTTTGTTGATGTTTAGTAAAACTACCTTCATTTAAAAATGGCACATCAAATCTCCAATAATTACCAGGTTTCAATGGTCTAAACTGCTGTAATACCTAAATATTTGTTGATTATTCCTCTTTCATTCATCTTTGACAATTGTTTTATTCAATCCAGACTATACAGAGAACAAAATTGCCAGGACTTGTGTGATGGAGTTTTATATGAGCCATTTGATTCTAGTAAGAAATGTTACACAGTAGTTAAGTGTAATTATATATGTTTGTATGTGTAATTATATATGTTTGTATGTGTATGTATTTTAAGTGCACTTATATTTACCCAGGACCAGGGTGGAGGAACAACACTCTTTATACATTGTATTGTGTTCATGGAAGCCAATAGGTGCCACCAGAAGTTTATAAAAAGATTGTTTGGTGCCACATATCAGCTTCCATAGTTTTGTGTGTTCTGTGATATTTTTAGTTATTGTTTTTTTTTTATATTATTTTCAAAATCATGTGATCATTTTTGATTTATGAATCTTGTAGAGAGTAGACAATGTAAAGTCACATGTAGTTTTTAAGATACGTTATGTAATTCAGTGGACGGATGAAAGAAGGTCATAATATTCTTGATACACTGTTTTTTATTCTCCGAAACTGTGCATTTTTAGCTCTGCTTATAAAACGGTCCAAGTTCGTTCGTTTATCGTGGAATATTTCTGCGCCACACGTACCGTTTCAACCGGGATACGTGAATGTAGCCCTACAAATCATCTGATATTAAGTTTTATTACATACCTCATGTCTAATCCATATCACGAGTCCAGCGAACAGATTTCTCTGGTCAAACAGCATGGTGGCCTGTTGTAGGAGGTCTGCCTTCAGGAAAACCTCCCACTTCTCCCCACTGTTAAGTACAACATGCAACTCTGTACTGACAATTACACACATAACGTATATAGGACACACAGTCTTGTTAATCCTGACACCACTGATCTAGTTGTACCACTATTCACCCACTACTAACCTGGTTGTTTTTTTATATCGACTTAAGTTTTTTGGTAACAGATTTGATTTTTCTATCCAAAAGTACACAATCAAGTCACTTTAACCTTTTTTCCAGTCCATTGGTTTATGGCAAACGTTTCATCTTTTAAAATTTAAGCCTCAGCATTTTCAATGATTAGTGGGTCAGTATCCAAACATCCAGTGCTTTAGTAACCAACACAAAGACTTAATACATACTTTCTTTCCAGATATCAACTATAACAAAAACTCTAAGGTACCTTCAAGAGCTAAGATATTTCCTTTTCTTTTCACATTTTGTTTACAAGAAGTGGAAATTTCAGAACCGACCTGTACTTTTCCTCTCCAAAGGCTACACCATATGTAATCAATCTGTTCTGGATATCCACCAACTGAAACAGGACAAATTTAAACATGGAGACTTTTTTCAGCAAATAAAATGTCTTTAATACATAACTGTGTTCTAATGAAATGGGCAGAAATGTTCAGGAGGCCTCCAACCAACATATATTGTAGTAGCAGGTTTCAAAAGTAAATGAAAACATTTCAGGTTTCAGCAATTCATGTTACACAGTATACGTAAAAGTTTATGATTAATACAGTTTCAGCTCTCATTTCACACAGTTTAACTTGAATTCTAACAAAAAAACTTTGCTTACATTGACAAGAATCTTGAAATCGTTTAAGAAGTGGTAGTGTATTACATACCTTGCTCATGAGAGTCTGTTGATTTTTTTTGTCAATCTCATCAATTTTGGATTTAGCATACTTTTCAAGCTGAAAGTATAAATTTACAACATATAGCATTTAAAAGTTGTTTAAGTTTTGATAGATCAGAACAATCAATTTAAATTTTAAACGTAAATAATACATCAATGATGTATCTTGTCAAATGGAGTTTTTCTACAGATATTTTACATTATCATCACAATGATAGGTGTCAGACAATGACAATTTAATCACTAAAGAGCAATATGTACCAAAGAATTTATTTCTATGGTAACAGAGAGAAACCAGATAGTTACCCTTTTCCTGCAGTAAGACAACAGGTTTCTTGTGGTGTCCATTTTTGGCAAGGTAGACCTCATAGCCAGTTCACACACATGAGGGTCATCCTGGAAAAAATGTTTAAGTGTTTTGTGAGAATCTTGTTAAAAGATTTGGAAGCCCCTAAAATTGTAGACTAATTAATCATTTATTGGGAAATAGAAATGTTAAAACTTTTACCATTTGGTGTGGGTTATTAACCTATTTATAATAGTCAAACCTTGGCCGTGCTACCATTGAAATAACTGACCACTGACAACATACTTAAAGCAGTATTTTTAGAGGTGTTTTGTCTGTTATAATTTGGATTACAGTAATGATTTGAACAAGAACATAAAAAAGGTAACAATAAACATGAGAAAGCTACAAATTTAGTCTAAGTACATACAGAAGTATACTAAAGACTTTAAATGGTAATTTCTTACTTCAATTATCTTGACTACAGAATGTGTGCTTGAACATGAACAAAGTTTTATAAATACAAACCATGACCATGCTCATAACTCCACTACTTAACTAACATAACTCCTTGCTCTACACATGAGTTGTGCCAAGTCCTACTAAACTGTACCCATTCATTTAAAAGAAGAAAAACATAATTGTAGATTGATAACACCAACAAACATATTTACATGGATAAGGTCCATACATATCCAAAGCTGTTCTATCATCTCTGTTATCTTCTCTTCCCCATACTTCATCACATTCCATGGTGACAGCTGTTCCAGCAAGTGTTCCAACTTCTTCTTTTGCACAATCTGTCATCATCATAATTACAGATCAAACATTAAATTTTGATGAATTGTGAAATAGAACTGATTTTCAATTGTTTATAGAAGCTCCTACATTACTTTATTTAATTTATAAACACTAGAAAAAGACAGAAAACTTTTATTTATTTTCATAAACTGGGAAAGAGGGAACCTGTTTTCATTGGTAATTGGTCTGTTTAAAAGACATAAACAGAGGTCTGATAAACCAATATACCCTGGTACCCTGAAGTTATAATACACAAACCTAATAAGGTTCAGTAGACAAGTGTTCTAAGATTCAAAAGTTACAGTTTGGACAAGTGTTGCAATGATATGAATTCTGACCTATTGCAATGAACTTCACCCTAAAGGTGTGCACCTGTGTGTTGCATGCGACACCATCTTGTTGTAATGTACATTTCTATGAAGTCCCATGAAAAAAGCAATACAATGATTTCACTTTTGACCATTTGCTGGGTCTATAACCTTATAGACCTGTGTGCAGTGTGTGACACATGTTATCACAATGCACATATTACATATAATGGTAGTTAATAGTACAGAGGTTACTGTCTGAAGATCCTTATCCTTATTGTAACCTTGACCTCGAGAAAAAAAAGACTCCAATGGTAAGTGACCCAACATCTGGTCATATAATACACATTTCTGCAGTGTTACCCAATATTATTCAGTGTTATAGTAGTCAGTAACCTTGACCTTCAGAAAAAAAGACTCCAATGGTAAGTGACCCAACATCTGGTCATATAATACACATTTCTGCAGTGTTACCCAATAATATTCAGTGGTATAGTAGTCAGTCTGCACAAGCATTGTAATCATTTGACTTTTGATCCCTTGCTGTGATCTTGACCATGGTCATGTATGTGGTACATGACATACAGTATTGTAAAAATATACACATAAATATGTTTTATAGGGATTTTTACCTCAGTATTGAGTCCAAATATCTTGGCGAATTGCTCAGCCTCTTCAAACTGATTCTTGTGTAATATACGATACAATCTGTAATGACAGCAACAGACAGGAATATAGAAACAGAGAGTTGATTGATATGTACAGAGAAATGCAAGTATGTGAACAGTTTTTTTTGTATACTTGTCAGTTCACAAAAAGGAGTCTAAAGCATGCGTAAATGACATTTTGTTTTTAAAGTTTCTGGTTTCTGCTACAGAAACTAGAAACTAATTTCAAATTGAACACTGTTTCTGGGTTATATAATTGACAGATTTCTGGGTGTCAGATGTCCAAGGCCATTTCATTACAGATTCAACACTTAATTTTAAAACAATGTGTGATAAATGATTTATTAATGAATAGTGAAACAAGTAAAATCTTACCTTGTCTGAGGGTTTGTCTCTGTTAGACAGCGGAACCTTACTGTTGACACAGATTCTGGAGAACTACAACAGAAATCACAAACAAGCTTATGTCAAGATGAATTAATTTTCAAGGTATTTAGATTTTGTCATTGTTAATTTTGCTGTGTAATTTCACAGAAAATCCTGTATTTATAAAGCAAAGTTTTTCATTATTTGGAAACACTTGCAAACGATTAGATTCACGAGGATATTTCTGGGTAAAAAAACTTACCTGACAATCATCAGGGTTTATTAAGTAGTAATATTTCTTTTCTCAAATCAAAATGTTCACAGACAGGAAATGAAGATGAGACGATATTATTGTATTCTATTATTCTATTATTGTATTTCAGTGCTTTGATTCAGTGTGAAGAGATTCAACTATTTTACCCAGTGATTAGAGTTATTTACCTTGGCTCACCACAACACTCCGCAACATACAAGGTTTCCTACAATAAAGGAGCGGTATAGTAGTGTGCATACGGTAAGGGCTATTCCAAATATGAATATAAGGGAAGGGGGTATATACAAGTATAATTGATATTATATGGATTTTTGGGCTTAATTTAAAGGGTTTTTAATATTTGTATAATATACCTCAAGAGTGAAGAAAAAGGTTGGTGATGGGGATCTACAAAAAGTACCTCTCCTCCATATATTTATTTCTAGAAAAGCCCTGAATATGAACAGAAATAAAACTTGGAACATGATATTTTTTCACATTTAACTCAACTTTACAGGAAAGAATCAGTAAACTAGCATGAATAGTATTATAAACAAGATACCATGGCTTATCTATAACAAGTCACACATTTCCTAGGTAACTAAATAGAGATTTTAAAATGGCCTTGACAAAGAGAGGTCCTGAAAGTCTAATTGTCAACCATCAGTTTCAATATGGTTCTGTGAATACCATAAGAATTACCGCCTTCAATGTAAGAGCTCAAAAGACAATGAAGAATTCATATAAACACTTCAGAATTGCACATGAACAGGCAGACAGAATGTGATTTGGGAAACCAAGCTGTAGGGTTTAGATTTCACCTGTATGGTAAGACACTTGGAGATGACAGAGGGAACAATGAGCTGTATGTAGGATGAAGATGTTACCTGTATAGTGAGACACTTGGAGATGGCAGAGGGAACAATGAGCTGTATGTAGGGTGAAGATGTTA
>JAUMHH010040601.1:0-10016 GCA_032359455.1 Chlamys rubida
ACCTTGACCATAATCGATATGGTTGTTACCCTACCTTGACCATAATCGATATGGTTGTTACCCTACCTTGACCATAATCGATATGGTTGTTACCCTACCTTGACCATAAACAATTTGGTTGTATCTCCCTTACCTTGACCATAAACTTAATCTTATAGCGGAACCCTTGGTTTTCAAAGATGTGAACCAGATGGTTGTATACCATACTTTGATCATGAAGAGATTGGTTGTATATCTTACCTCGACTATTGACAGGTCAGTTGTTTGACCTATCTTTCCATCAAGGAAGATACTTGTTCTCCTAAGTAGGCCAAATGTATGCCCTTTAGGTCCTACCTGGAACCTGTGCAGAAAATTGTATGCCCTACAAGAAACTGTCATGGCCTTTCTAGAACCTGAGCAGGAATTTTATGCCGCACAACAAAGTAGCATGGCCTACCTTGAACATGAGCAGGAAGAGAAGCCAGGCCTGTACGTATCTCATGGACAGATGGACATCTACGGTGGTCTCAAAGTTGACAAAGCTGGACGAATTGGCCAGGAACTCATCGAAGGTGGAGGTGGCCTGAATCACACAGCCCACATACAGGCCTATGGACGCCATGGCCATGAGTGTGGTGAGTAACTCGTAAATATTCCAGGCACTGGTGAAGAATGAGCAGCCCTCCTCTCGCATCAGTAAGGCCATGTGTATCCACAGGTACACTACCACCACAAACAGGATCGCCTGTACAAAACAATAACAGAGCAAAATTACAAATAAAACCCAGACATAATAGAACAAGTAGGATTCTACAAATTTGAAAAGTGAATATATAAATCGGTAGAGTGACTTACCTCACACACTATCATAGGGTCCACAATATCTACGATGTACCTCAGTAACTTCTGACTGTGTATATCATATGATGTGTTGACCGAGCCTGTAACAGATAACAGTTATATTACAGACAACATTCACACTACCTAATACTGTCTGGGGCAGAAGTACTTCAATCTTCTTTCATTATATGCATATTTCCTTACAGGCAGAATTTATGCAGGGTTTAAGTCGTATGCTGGAGTACCTTTTGGATGCAAGTTTGAACCTGGAGTAAACGTTCTTGTGAGGCCACATCTCTGAGCAAATGTTGATCTATACTTGTGAGTAAAGGTTGACAGATCAGTAATTGATTGACTGATCTTTAAATACATCTTTGAACAGCTGATGTCGTATCACAATGGTGTTCACAGACGACTTGACCATTCCCTGATTTAACATGGCACCCCAGCCTGTCACATTAATTCTGACAACTGGTCAACCAGAAAAGCCTAGCGAGACCACCAAAAGGAAAAAATATATCAGAGAAAACAGAAAAGATAAATAGAGCTCCCAAGTGTTCTAAACGGGACATCAAATATACTTTTGTCTCCTTGGTATCCACAAAAAAGGGCACAGAAGAAAATCCAATTCTGCTAATGTCTTACAATCAAACAGTGAGACACAGCTGACCAATTTTCAATTATTGTCACATAAACTGTAGAGGTTATTGGAAGATTAATCCCTTAGGGAAGGATGACTAACCTGTGAGGGAAGGTTCATATATCTGTGAGGGAAGATTGACTTACCTGTGAGGGAAGGTTCATATATCTGTGAGGGAAGGATGACTAACCTGTGAGGGAAGGTTCATATATCTGTGAGGGAAGATTGACTAACCTGTGAGGGAAGGTTCATATATCTGTGAGGGAAGATTGACTTACCTGTGAGAGGTAATTCCACATGTAGGTTGACATGGGTAGTCAAGTCTGTGGCAGGATTGTACAAGGTGAATTCTACAAACACAGAGCGGGTATGCAGGTTGATCCAGTCCTTGGCCTGTAGATCCTGTAGTATCGCTAGCGTCTCTGTGTAGTTTGTCCCTAGGAACTGCACGTATCCACCACCTCCATATGAGAACACATTGCCTTGTCGCCATTTGCTGAAACAAAATAAGTTTTCATTAATTTTAAGTAAGTTCCATGAAGTAATTAATACCAACAGCAAATGTTGTTTGCCTCATCACTTGACTGCTATCTAATTTCTACAGATAATACAGGATATATACAAATTCTGCAGCTTTACCAATTTGATTTCCACAGCTAACTCTTATACAAAATGTTAATTAAAGAGAATGAGAGCTAGAATTGACTAAAAAAGACCACTGTCAACAGAAATGTTTCGTAAATAATTCATAGAGTTAGACTGAGGAAGAATCTCAAAGCACTTAACATATGTCTAAATTGAAAATCATTGGTATGTAACGAAATGACAGAAAATGTGAATGCGTTTGGTGAGCTTCACTTGAGACGACATGAAAGTGGTATTTTTCCATGCAGAAATAATATTTGCATGTATGCTGCAGTTACGGTGAAGGCAGCGAAGTGTTGGAGTAAATTGTTTTTTGCGTGGGGGCTTCCATTGCTGTTTGTCAGAGTGTTTGTAGTGAGTATGTGTGTGCTGTAAGTCGGGAGGTTGTTCATGCAAGACAAGCACTACTTGTAAGATTATGATTTATGTTTCAGAATTCTTCGTGATTATTAATTAAGGAGATTGTCTCCTTTTTAAGTTAAAGTTTAAGTTTTAGGAACCTTCAGACATGTATGCTACACATACTTTAAACCGAAAGTGATTTAATTATACATGAACATACGATTTAGTCACTGTAATGCTCACAAAAATCTGGAGACTAAAACCAACCTTAGTTTCATAGTCCAGTAATCAAAGATTCAACTACCTATGAAAGCATTGAAGTTATCTGAGATTAGCCAGGGTACTCATTACTGCCTACGTTAGTATCAAGGTGCCTACCTTCCAGTTAGGTCAGAGGTGTAGTAGTTCCAAGACATGTTTTGTGCTTGGTTGACGGACCATGTCTCTCCGTAAGAGCTCTGGTCCTCGTCGAAGCTGCCTGACCCAACACAGGTCTTTCCCGACAGAAAGTTAGCACTGCCCAAGACTATCAAGGAATCATAGGCCATGCACTTCTCTGTGAGGCTGCGGACCTGTCTGAGCCGGGCAGTCCCAAGGAGTGTGCCGTACTCTGTGTAGTTGTTCATCTCCTCCCAATGGAGCCCTGAGGCCAGGACGTCCTGGCTCCACACCCAGAAATCTTGAATACTACAAACACACAAAGATCCATCATGTTCCTTGTTACTGTTCTATTATACTGTCTACATAATACAATAATGGTTTAGTTGTTTTTAATTGGTAGAAGCGGTGCAGGATATGAATCGATAAATGAACACAACAACATTATATTTCTTGTGAGGAACACTACATACACCATAATCATGAAACTGATAATTACCATCACTGCACAACTTAACTATTTTTCTGAATCAATGCAAATAATGACTGTGTAAGATCAAATCTGTACAAAATAGATACTTGTATACTTGTATTACCCAATTATTTCTATAATTGTAGTCTCTATCTTATCTTATCTTATCTTCAATCATCACTACAACAAATACTATTTATCTAAAAGATTGTTTTGAATTTTTAAACCATTTTGACATGATAAAACACCTGGGTTAACAGACCTGGTCATGTTTTGGAATGAGTAGGTTTCGTTGGAAACGGTGGTCCTGATGAACTGGTTCTCCGTACTGTAGGTGAAGTAGTACTGACTGGAGTTAAAGTTTATGTAGCACAGCACCATGAGCAGCCAAAGGTAGAACATGTAAGCCACGAACTGGCGCAGCATCAGTCGCATCCTCTGAACCTTCTGGCCCTCCTCCTTAGCCTTCACCAGCGAGAAACCGGCCAGTGGTTTGAACTTCATCTCCTGTAGACCAAAGAGGGTAAACACTTCATTGGACTTTGTACTTAAGCCATGATTAACCATGGATTTTCTGTATAAATTTATCAATTGATGCAGAAATCTTCTTTTTATAAAGCTTACAAATTGAAAAAAACAGCCTTTTGACAAAAGTTTCTTACTCAACACAAGATGACAGTAAGTTCACTAAAAATTCAAATTAACAGTAAGTTCACTAAAAATTCAAATTAACAGTAAGTTCACTAAAAATTCATATTAACAGTAAGTTCACTAAAAATTCAAATTAACAGTAAGTTCACTAACAGTAAGTTCACTAGAAATATCAACATGCTTACCTTGACAGTCTCAACAGCATTGTCTATAATTGGTTCAATATCAATAACGTCGTTTTCATCGTAAGGATCCACCTTCTTTTCAATACCAGCTATGTACAGGGCCATGAAGAGAGCCTGTAAATCAGGGGAGATATTCATTACTTTTCACTGAATCTATACAAATGTATTTAACAGCAATCATCAACAATAAACCTCTTTAACATTATATTTATTCACAACAAATGAAGATCACTTTTAAAATAAGAATCAATCATTAATAATATTGATTTACTGATTCATGTTTCCCTGTTTACTTTTTATAAGGCATCCATCTTTATTTTCAGTGCTTTGAAACTGATAGAGTCTGTCATGTCGGTATTGAGAATATTGGTCACTATATAAGGCATTCATTTCTATTGTTCTTTTAGATGTGTGTTTATTGTTTGTCATTTTCACATTTATTATTATTACTTAAGTGTAGTACACTCACCTTGAAGGACTCAAATACAAGGAAGGAAAATGTAACACTGAACACGAGGGCAAGGACCCACTGGAGGGCAACCTCGGCGCCAAGCTGGTAGCCGTACAGCATCACCACGATGACCGACAACACACTGAGACAGAAGCACAGGAAGTATCCCACATACACACACCAAGAGGGTAGGGTACAGCCAGACTTCTTCTTACGAATTTCACTTCTATCCATTGTAAATGACCCGACAATGCCATCTGTAATATAGAGATAAGGAACAAACTGAATTTTATGTCAATGAAATACACCTACATGTACATTATGAACCTTCAAATGTACATTTTCTTTACAAACTTCTATCATATAAACAAAATGTAACAGAAAACTATATTTTAGAACATAAAGTAGGAATTCATAGATGTTTCATGCTATGAATTACACCGAATTGCCAACTTCAATCAAATATATTAGTCTAAAACTTTTTCTGGCAATCTTCAATAAATCAAAATTGAGGTACATGTAGTACAAGTTGTGAATTACACATGTACATTAGTTTACGATCTTGGCACAAGTATTTTTAATATGTCTGTTTTATAAAGTTTGTGATAGTTATTGTCTGGTATTAAAAGCATATCCAACGATTATGTTAAAAGCTGAAGAAAAATTTTCTTTCTAGGTCTGAAATAGAATATAAGGAACATGAACACTGAAGTACAATCACAACACGACCCGACGTCTTATGTTTACAGTGTATACAAGAAATATTGATATTTCCTACTTACGAGTGATGATGTCTGGCTGGGATATCTGACGTCTCAACATGGAGTTGGGTCGCAGTGGATTTGCCCCTGACACATTGGTATGCTCCACTGAAGGCATGTCACTGGAGCGCATCCCGCCGGGCTTCAGTCTGGACACCCACTTAGCTACACTGCCTGCAGAGGTGGGTTTCCTAGTATCCAGAGACACATACAGATTAACACAGCATTAACCACCATTTTTGTTGTTTTTGTACCCAACTTCATGAATAAGACCGAGGAAATTAGATTTGAAGGAATTTGTTTGAGATAAATCTGCTTTGGCATCAAATGTTCATCATTATTGGTATTTTATTACTTTACACTTAACAACTTCTGAGATAAATTCCTTTCTATAAAACTAAGTTTGTTGATAAATGTCGGAGAAACAGAATAGACATACTGTGCTACCTGCGGACAATAAGCCCTAACTTACTTGTTTGCGAGACTGGCCTCCTCTCTTGGGGTGAAGTTGCGCTGTGTTCCCGAGGAGGAGGGGATGGCATACGAGTCGGAGGACACAGCTGATAACCCTACGCTGTGGATTGAATCGTTCCTTTTGAGGGCTCCCTTCTTTGGCCCTCCTTTACCCTTCTTGTCCTTACTGGACAGCTGGCTCTCCTCCGTACTTGCAGTTGGACGGTGCACAGATGGGTTCCTGTAGATACAGATTCAGTTATTTTTCTACCTGTTTTTTTTATCAAGACCTATATTTCTTTATTTGGAAAATACAGCTGCATTTTAACAACAAGGAACCAACATGGCCTGTATCAGTTATGTTTCTTCTGTTATCTGTCTGAACCACAGCTCCCTGGGGAGTAACACTCCATTATAAAATAGATTCCTAGACCAAGAATGCTTCGAAATAGGTTGAGACCTGTATATGTGTGTATATGGTTATAGGATGGTGATCTTAATCATTTCCATTTTATGAACATTAGCCCTCAGCCTCCACTGTGGGCAATAGTACTTTTGGTTGTTCTAAATATCTTGGGGGAAATATTTAAGAATACCTATTTCTTTCACAAACACAAGTGTGTGATAAATACAATAGTATGTCTTTCAGAAATATAAATATCATGAAACTAAATGGCTTTTACACACGAAATACATATATTTTGAAACAGTTTCTTTCCATATATAAACTAGTACTGGCGAGGTAATGAGATAACTGGTCCTTGTTTGTGATCTACTACAATATACAATACCTTATGTACTGTTCCAATGGAATTCAATGGTTTTTCTATCACATAGGTTTGATTTAATATTTTTCTATCTTAAATTCCAGTTTAGTACATGTACTCTTAAACTTAAATTCCAATTTTAATTGATACAATGTATTTGCATTTTTTCATCATGCAAAAAATCATATTACAAAGAGACTTAATTATGAAATGAAAATCTTTTTTCATTTATTAAGCAATTTTTCTGAACATGCAGTAAATTTTGATGAACATTCAAATTGGAGAAATATCAGATGAGTTTCGGAAACTACACCGTCATTTCTTGGTGAGAAAAGGCCTTAAACTAGCCCTGATTACAACAAAAAGTACTCAACACTTGAATCTATGTACTCTTTTAATGCTATTTGTGATGTATTTGCAGATCTACTTGAATAAATACTAAGTATTGGTCTGATATCTTTTAAATGTTAGTTCACTGACCTGCTAAGGTAAATGTATAGTTCGTATACTAACCTGTTGGGGCCTGATGTAGACTGACCGGGATTTCTGTTTTTCCTGTTAGTCTGTTCTTTTTTACTGATGTCAGCTTCCATATTATCAAGGTATTCCATGATGTCATCAGCAGCATTCACAGCCTAGTTATAGATAAGTGATTCTTAATAAGACAAAGGAAACATGGCATGTTCTACCACTTACAGACATAAATTATAATGTAATATAACTAAAAAACAAACTGCTTGTCAAGGTCATTTAGTAATTAAACAGAACTAGACAAAACAGCATGACACTAGGTCCTTTGGTGACATAGAAGGACTTCTTAAAAAACTCACTCACTTAATCACTGACACTTTGAAAATGTTTCACTGACCAGTACATTGACAATCCTACCTCACCCCTCACTGACCAGTACAAAGACAGCCCTACCTCAGCCTTCACTGACCACTACATTGACAATCCTACCTCAGCCTTCACTGTAGCCCTGTTCTGCTTGGCTGATGCGCTGGTACTTGGCTTGGACTCCTCTGTAGATGGCCTTGGATTCAGGTGCCTCTGCCAACTTTCCTTGAAGGTGTCTTGTTCCCATGTACCAGGGTTATTTGTCCTCTGAAGCTGTGTATAAAATTAATTTGTTGATACATTTACTCAATGACACTAATAAATATTTTTGTTGTTGATAAAAATAAACCAACTTTGTTTAAACAACAAATCATTAGCAACCTTCACTATATATGGAACACAAAATAGTATGTGGTCGTTAAAACTAAAATATCAAT
This sequence comes from Chlamys rubida, assembly GCA_032359455.1. Classification (NCBI taxonomy): domain Eukaryota; kingdom Metazoa; phylum Mollusca; class Bivalvia; order Pectinida; family Pectinidae; genus Chlamys; species Chlamys rubida. Next base: position 7,842 of record JAUMHH010040601.1, read on the forward strand.
ATTTACCATTTCTCGATCAGGTGATTGTTGATTATGATACTTTGAATACGTACCTTTTTGTCGTTTTTATCACTCATTACACTGCTATTTAAGCTATCAGTAGATGATGGCATTCTCTCCATTTTTAGTGATGTCTTCAGTGTTCGTGTACGACGTAAGGCCAGATTCGTGTGAGCTGTAGCGGCCTGTACAAACAAAGATATATTGTATTACTTCATACAAACTGTTTTCATCAACCATTACATTATATTCAGAATTCTGAAGGAGCATGGACAACGTGGCTGTGTAGACCACGCTGCTTCAGAATTCATTGATGAGCTACTAGCGTTGACTCTGTATACTAACAGTATCCATGGCGGTTGCGGTAATGATCCAAATTGCACCAAATTTTCTACTGAAAAGGGACATTGTGTCTCCAACCCCCTAGAGTGATACAGGTATTATAGAACTGTTGGTGGTTTGTTGTATATCTATAATTTGGTTAATCATGAACATTAAGAAGCTTTTCTTCAACATAGCTTAACCTAAATCTGATGAAGAAATAAGGGAGGGAAATCAGAAACAGAGAAATCCTTGACTTAAGATTCAGTAACAGGTTATATCAACAAATAGGAAGTATTGTTGGTACCAGTATTGATTCTTCTGTACTCTCCCTTTCTCCAAGGTAGGACAGGAGGTCCTCGTTCGTTTGGAAGGAGGAATAGATAGACTGGTCACAGTTATTGTCAATCTCAATGGTCTCGGCTGTTCCTGAACGGATACCTTGTTCAAACACATTGTTCTGTGAAGGAAAAAAATAAGATAAAAATATATATTATTGTATGTCCTAATTCAAATCTAAATAATCTTGACAAAATTAAGGGATACAAAAGTCTATAAAAGTGATAGAAAAAAATGTGTTATTTTGAAATCAATATTAAAACTTACCTTTGACCGACTCTTCTTGAATATGCTAACAAGAAGAATGCTGAAAGGGAAAACCACAGCGTTGGTAGCCAGGGCAACAACAACTTCCTGCCACCCGAAGCTGGTTGTACCAAGGTTTGCGTCTGCCGTTTTGATGACGCCGTACCAGATGACATTGATACACATGAACACGTACAAGATGGTCACTATGCAAGTGGCCCTCTGGACACGTGTAAACCGACTGTTGGCCGGGCGATCCATCACAGACATCCACAAGTGACGGTCAGACACAGAACTTGACCAAGCATGACCAAATATCCTTGTGAATTTTTGAATTTCCGCAGAGCCTTGTAAGAAAACAGGCAAAGTCATGGAATTAATTAATCATGCATTCGAGAAAATTTATTGATAAAAGATTCAGGCATAGGGTATATCTACATAATACAGTTCTGCAAAACAACTTCTGCAAAACAACTTTTATGTTTAGAGAGTGGATATATTTCAATGACTGGAGTAGGCTGTAGATAAAATACATCTCAAGAAATACCTGGATAATAGAACCACACAAAGCAGGAAAGTTCCCAGACAGACTTACCAGCAGCACAGATCTCTTTCTGTATAAATCCATATTCCTTTTCGAGGGTTAGCCAGATGTTTCCAAAAAAGTAGTACTTTTGGTCTGTCTGTAGGTCCCTGACAATGACCTGTACCATGTACCAGCTAGGGTCCAGTCCGTGGTTGTCATGCCAGACAAACACCTTGGAGATGTTCCCTAGGTTGGTATCGTGGGCGATGATGAAGGAATCTTGACAGTTCCTTTGGAATGCTCCCTTTTTTGATAAATGTTTCCTGTTACTTTTACCATACTCTCCATATAACTTGATGCCAACATGAGCAGATGTTCCTGGAACACAAACAATAGGTTTGTTCTTTATCACATTTTCTCTATCCTCTACATATACAAGTTTCCGTTACCAAACAGTAGGAACATTCATACGTGAAGTACGTACTCTCAATGAATTTCATTGGCATCATCTCAACTAAGCATTGACCTGTTTTTATTAGCAATCCAAAGTCAATATAAATGCCAAATGGAAATGACAAATTTTCATGAAGCGTGCTAGAATTGCCAACTGAAGGCAGTTCAATACATATATTTAACATTTAATGATTTTTTGGGAGGACTGGTTCACCCGTTGTCAGTATAATGTGACCAGGTGGGGTGTCCTGCTGGGTGTCTTCGGCAGTATGTTTCAGTGAGGTAGCACT
>JAUMHH010040612.1:0-10015 GCA_032359455.1 Chlamys rubida
AAATAATTCATCAAATAATGTCAAGCTGAAAACGAAATCACGAAAACTCAATTGCATCAAAATTTTGCCTGATTTGATAATATGACTGTCATAGGTTTCCTTCAGATTAATTTATACTTGTAATAACACTTTAACATACAAATTCAGCGTGAAGTGGACATAATACTAGGTTCTTACAATGTAGCTCTGCAGTACAGATTTATTTCTTATGACGAAAATTGAATTTGATATTTACATTACGTACACTCGCGTTAATTTTGAGCATTCATATTTCCTCCAGTGTAGGTTTTCATGCTTTACTGGTAAATGTAGCGTTAATTACACTTCCAGAGCACGTGAGCACGTGATTTTGCTCTTGGTTTCTTGTACTGTAATGATTGGTTTCCTCTTCTGTTGTGTTTCGACGACCCGTAATGCAAAGACAATTGTGTTCCCTCCTGTTTCGTCCCTGACAAAGCCTGTTTCCACCATGCTATCTGTGTGTTTATGATCTGCTACAATTAACTACTATATCTCACTTAATATACATGTAATGAAATGAAACAAGAACCAGAGGTAAATTGTGAGTGAAGATTGTACTGAAAAATTGTGCATTTGGTATTTAGAGGAATACATTCAAATTTAGTTATTTTCTTAATATGGATATTTGTGCAGGACATTAAAGGACTGCATTGCGTCTCAGAGCTTTATTGACAGGTATATCTGCCAGGATATGAAATATATATACAGGCCTTATGACTGATACTAAAGTCATTCAATGAACTCTTACCCTTCCGAAAACACCTGGTCTGTCTTTTTTCCTTTTTTTCATGTCTCTTTCATTCATTGTTAAAGCGGGTTTTGATATTTTGTCATTGTATGTTGACGCACTGATTATTGCATTCTTTCTTTTACAAATTTGAAGAAATGCAAAACAACAGAATGGTTTAAATATAAAGGTATACACATTCAAATATTGACATAGACATTTGTTATCAACAACAAAAATAAAAAATAAAGTGTTTCAATAGAGGTTTGTTTTGTCTTGATGTGTTTTGTTTGTTTAAGTTCTAGAATGTTTTTGTGCTGTGTTCAATTTTGAAAAACAATCAGCAATCGTTAAGAAATTTACCCTTGATGTGGTATGAAGCACATGAGTTGTGATGATTAAACCAATACATAGATAAATAGATATATATACATAAAAGACAAAACGATGGCATTGATTAAGTAGGATTTACCTATACATATTAGTATCAAAATACTGGCAAAAGGGCAGGTAGCCTTTGCGCAGGATGTTCGTCAAGTCGGACAATTTCGGGCAGGAGGTCTGGGGGCCGCCAGCAAGTTCAGGACCAGGTTGTGGTAGGGAAACCGGGGAAATATAAAACAAACTTTGAGCGTGGGGGTTTGGTTTAAACGGTATTTATCCAAGTAATAAAATACATGGCATGAAACAAGTACTGTGAACTTATATAAATCATTATCATCACCTTATATGTTGCTTACAATTGACAATACTACAGGTACATGTAAACAAATGAAGAGAAGAAAAATATGTGGTAAAGGGCATGTTACCAAAGACAAAGTCATATTCCATGGAATGGTACATTTGTAAGTAATTGTATCATAATGACAGCATTTGTGAGGTTTTCACGATTTCGTGTTATCAACATATTGATACTTGTATTGCTTAACCAAAACGTTGAGACTGGACAATGAAGTTTTGAACTCTATCGCATATTCTATATTTTGAGCTGTTGAGAGTCTACATAAAGCAATACATAAGTACAGAGTTGGTTAGAGAGGCGATCAAGACATGGGATTTGGGTGATACACCTGCGCACAGGCAGCGACGCACCAGACTGCTGTCGCAATATGTAACGGTACCACTATAGGCAACCATGTCATCGAACAACCTTGTACTAGTAAGCACTGACAGACTGGTCGTCTGTGGGATACAGTACTGAAGAGAAATCATGGGCGTATACATACACATGTACATTGTATATCGGAATTTTGATTTACGGGAAAGAATAGGAAATAATTTGCTTACATAATCAGATTATGATAATCAATACCAATGATTGCATCAAAGGCGCTTCGATCTATTTCATAAAGACAATTAAATCATATTACCACATCTTCGCGATCCGAGATTTATCATCCCAATCTGAGCGAATTCTCCATCAGACTCCTAGAATACGGCTACGAGAGTAAAATATCACCGATAGGCTAATTGTGTTACGTGACTATTAAAGGAAATGATCGTTTGATCATTTCGTTGATTGAATTTTGCAACACTGTAATTTTCACGGCTGTGAGAGACGACAAGGCTGAACGTTCGGTTAAAAGTGGTAATGACAATAACGCCATTTAGCGGAATCATATGTTTCCGTGTATGGTTAGATTGAACAGAATCTGTTTCAATTATTTTTTTGATACATTGTTACAATAACATATACATGTAGTGAACAAAATAAAATGGCCATATCAAGTATTTTGTGCCATGATAAAAATTAATCCATTAACAGTTAAGCAAGAAAAATGTGATGTACAAAATAAGCTAATAATCCCCAGTATATATTTAAAGTAGATATTAAATAGTATTAAATTGCTTCTTTGAAAACACACACACAATAACAAATGTCACTATGTTGTTTTTGTATGTAGTTTCGTTATGCTCCAATTTTGAAGGTCGAGGGAGTGTAAAGGAAGCAGGCTAGCGTCTAGATGATGACGAAGGTCTTGTCTTATATGTATAAGGTATTACTAGCTTAGCCTATCCACATTTAGCGGTAAAACTAGCATTTAAACTTCAAAAGACCGAATATTACAGTTTTACAAATCATGTAACTACAAGGATGTATACACAAAAGACTTCACGAAATAACAAGTTGGAAATAAGGAAGATTATTAATTTTGTAAATTCCGAAAATCCGTGAACAAATGGTATTTATTTCGGACCATTACATTTCCAGCATTTATCAAAAATAAGCAAATATCTTCCATTTTCTCAGAAATCAATAAATATCTTCTATTGATTAAGTATTATAGTCGCAAACAGGAACTCATTGTGAACTATTCTATTTCTGTATACGATATAAAGGTCGATCGTTTGACAAGGTAGTCTAGTGGTACAAAATGTAGGACGCCGAGCTCATGACCGAAGGGTTGCGGGTTCGAGTCACGTTACGGCACTGTGTTGAATCTTTGAGCAATATACGCTACTCTGCTTGTTCCAGTCTACTCAGCTGTAAATGAGTATGTAATTAGGCAATGCTAGAATTGTTGAATGCTAGCTGTGAGCGCCAAAATGGCAGGACCGGCTGTATGTTCCCCAAGGAGTTGAGAAAGATATTGGCTGGTTGCAAAGGCCCTATAACCACGGATAATAATTTGTGAACCGCTTTAGGACGACCCTCGAACTAGGTTGTGATAAAGCGGTATATAAGATTCTCGAATTATTTTGCCTTGGTGTGTCGGTAGATCTAATCGTGTCAGCACTTTGAGGACGTGGCATTACTTAGATATGACCTAGATTTACAAGGCTAATGAGTTCACCAAAGATCTTATTCCCATTCACTTTTTTAATGGCCTGAATGTTTATTAACTAGGAACCATGATATTTTCAAATGCTCGAAGCTTGTCATACGTGGCTTTCTATGTACACTTTCCATCAGACTGCATGGTGTTGTCATAACGAAATAAGGTAATTTGTATAATATTTTACTAACCCAGAGGCTGACGATTAGTGCAAATGCTTCGGTTTCCTTCACCAAATATAAATAAAGTTTGGATGTCTACAGTGTAAATTGCAGTGCATGTGAGTTTTGTAACTTTGATTGATTTACACATGGAATGGTTATTTTGCTAGTGACAAATATCACTTGAATATTTGCCATTACAATGAATGACAGCACGTGTTTTATTCCAAAACATTTTTTTTCTATTACTGGCAGCTCAATTTGTTGATACATGGAAATGCGATATGCAAGGGAAATTATAACATGAAATGCATGCCTCACCCACATGAAAATTCATGGAGTAAAGGAACATATATTGCAAAGTTAATGAATGTTTGTGTTACAAGAGGATGGGGTTTACATGTTATCATAATCAGCAACGAATCCAACAGGGCATGAACGACCTGATACCTCCGTACAGGATACCGGAAGAGGGTTGATGATAAGTTGCGTGAAACATTACATAACACTGCAGTTATGTCTTGTTTACTATTGATTAATTGCGGTTGCAAATGACATTATCTGTTGTTGGTTTTATAAAAACCACACAAGCATATGATCTAGTTGATCAGACAAATAGCATTAGCTCAGGACGGAGATCTGCATTAGTGATAGGTTACCATGTTAATTGGATTCATAATTTGCGGTTATGTGCACACCGCGTGAACTTTGTATTAGGAATTTGTGCGATCGATGGTAGTGCATCTGCAACATACGTAAACTATGATAGAAAGACGTCAGGGCTTGCCTTGCTGTAATGCACAAGAGTTAAAAAAAGATTTGAACAAAATGAGTGAAATCGAAATTTGAAATAGAATTTAACGTTACAATAGTGATGACGGTTACTGAATCACGTGACGTGTCTACGCTGTTATATTGCATGGCGACAAGCAAATCCTTCCAATCTTTTGATGAAGTACTTAACTTATATGTGACAGACATAGTCGATCAGATTTCAAATACAATCGATGTTTTTTCTCTGGTGATTGGTACCACTTTAAGGACCTGTGATCGAAAGCCGTATAATGGCGGTGAAACCATGATGTCGTAAAGCTATACCATTATGGTACACGACATCTTCCGGTGCACTCTGTGTAGATGGCTAGGCGTACACTTTTATTTTCGCACGTGAGTGCAATTATAGAAGGTTTTCCCGCCAACTTGGCACTTCTCCTGCTATATTGATGATTTTAAGGCATCACATCACAGTATTTGTTTATTATTTTTCTTTGTACGCTCACTATCTGACCCTACGTCATTAACAAATATATATTTAAATTCTGTGATAAGGAAGCTTGGTCGTGTGAGTTTTTTCTCAATAAAATTAAAAGATATTCATACATTTCCGCTGTAAAACTGAATAAATCAATGCATAAATGAATGCAAAAATACGTAAAACCATTAATACATTTGTTTTTATTGGATAGCGAGCATTGCTAACCATGCATTGTCATGCCAGGCGGACAACAGTAAAACAATAATAATACAGGCGAAAATTGAAAATTCAATTGTGTATGTTTCCTTTACTAGAACATTTATACATATGTATATGGATAATAGAAATATCAACGAAATGAATCGCCTGTTGTGGAACTCTTGCTTGAAGATACTGTTAGCCAAACACAAAGTAAACATTTTTCTTCACCATGTGATCATTTCGTCAACCAAAAAGTCATCAGGAATTTAATTGTTATATATCTTCGTGAAAATGCCTGTAATTCGTCATTATATCTGGAAAATAGAATTTTTGGTTTGGTTTGGTTTAATTTAGTTTAACGTCCTATAAATAGCTAAGGTAATTTAAGTTTGTAGTGTATGCATACTTGCGTGTGTGTATGTAGGAGACAGGGTATGTTGGTGTGCTTGCCTCCTTGTAATGCCGAGTATACAGTGCTATCTCACTGAAATACCATGCCGAAGGCACCAGGCACAGCGTTCCGCTCAGTCACATTATAATGACAACGGGTGAACTAGTTGTTGCCAATCCCCTAAATGCTGAACGTTAAACAGGGAATAACAACTACCATTTTTAAGGACTTTGGTATGTCTCCGCCTGGGGGACAGAACCCATTTCCTTTCTCATCTGGGCGAACGCTCAACATTAAAGCCAAACGTGAGGTGTTGCCAAGCAAGGCGCTAGGAAATAAAAGGTAGTTAGAAGTAGAAAGAAAGACAAAGATACCAAATATTGCAATGGGTGCAGCATATTTATTTTGGTCGCTTTTGTGTCCCCAAATAGAGGACACCAAAGCAAAATCACCAATTCTGCAGGGGGTTCCCATATTAGTCGCCTCCTACGATACATGCAGTGGGTAACAGCAGGTGTATTCTTGTCTCGATCCCCCAACTGCAGAGGTGTATCTGGAAAATAGCATTGATATTCACACGAAGCCAAATCAGTCCCCCCACACCTACTTCAAATAAATACGCTTAACCTAATTCCTTACACGACTTACATAGGTGTGTGCGGTACCAATACGCTATCTGTAGTATCACGTGGCATATTTACCTAGAACATATAGTCTTCAGAGACACCGCAACACGTATTTGATTCACTGCGTTAACAGCACGTCACGCATGTGTGTGAGTAACATAGAACGGCAGACGAGGCGCTTCATTTCTGTGCGGAAGCAGTCTCCGAGGATGTCATTGATACATCTGAACTGGGTTAATAATTAACCTTTCTTTCATTTCCGCCAATCGCATTGGGGAAATTTCCAGGGAGAGACAGGGAATGCTGCCGTAAGTCAAAGCTTCGTCGGCGGATGTAGTGTTTATACCCACCACAACGGGGTGAAGGCTACAGGTTGATTACCAGACCTGCTGCCAAATCCATCATAATAACTTTTCACATTTCACAACCAGTAGCCCACATCATCCGGATCAATATATGCGTCCTCTGTGCTTCCGTGAACATCGCGTTTTAAGCAACCCACATCATTATAATGTTTATTTCTTCTATCGTTTCAAATCTAATATAAACATTTTTTTTCTATCGTTTCAAATCTAATATAACCAATTTTTTATCGTTATAAGCAGTTCTGTAATTATTTGTTATCTCTCCTAGAGTCTTACTTAAGTCATGTAATTTTAGGTAATGGTTCTGAAGGATCCATCTTCCGTCCAGAAATTGGAGGCGTCGCAACGACCTCTCGTGTGTCGTTACGGACTATGACTTCCTGATGAATTGGGTCTGGAGCGCGTTCAACGTCGCGTCTTGTGTAGTCGTAGACTGGTTCATAGTTCATAGTCCTATTGTCATATGTTGGATTGACTTCAGCACGGGCACGTGTTTGCTTCAAGTACCTCCTATTTCGACGATACTTTCTTCCGTTGCTTTCCACAACGTATGAGCGTGGAGTGTTATGTTGACGCTCGACAATACCAGCTTCCCAAGTTCCTTTTGCGGGGTGTTTGACCATGACATGGTCTCCTGGGTCTAGTGGTTTGAGGGGCTTTTGCGTTGCATGTTTGTTAAAGTTCTCCTGTTGCCTCGCTTGGCGTAATTTGAGACTTGCATAGATTTGAGTATTTGCATTGGTTGTCAACAAGGGTGCTGTCGCAGGTAATGGAGATTTCAAGCGACGTCCTAAGAACATCTGAGCTGGCGACATTTCAACACCATCAATCCTCGTATTTCTATACTCCAGCAAGGCCAAGTAAGGGTCCTTTGCTTTTAACAACAGTCTTTTCACTGTCTGAACCATTCGCTCCACTTGTCCATTGGATTGCGCATGATATGGACTAGTTGTCGTGTGTTCAAAACCATACTCGCGTGCAAATTCACGGAATTCTGCGCTTCCAAACTGGGGTCCGTTGTCGCTCATTACTTCGTCGGGTATCCCGTACTTTGCGATCATACTTTTTACATGTACAATGACGGATTTCGTCGTAATCGATTCCAGCTTTTGCATTTCTGGCCATTTTGCGAAGTAATCAACGGTGAGAAGGTAATGATAGCCTTTGAATTCAAACAAATCCATCCCAAGTTTTGACCAGGGCCTTGAGGGCAGGTCATGCACGATCATTGGCTCTTTTGGATTCGCGTTTTGTTGCTTCGCACAGATACCACACTCGCTTACATAGTTTTCAATATCTTTAGACATACCAAGCCAAAAGAGAATCTCCCTGGCGCGATCTTTACACTTTACTATGCCGAGGTGTGCAGAGTGAATTTTCTCCAGCATGTATCCTTTTAAGGTTCTCGGAACGATTACTTTGTGAGATTTAAACAGAATGCCGTCGACACACGATATCTCGTCACGAATGTTCCAATATGGCCTCATAGTTGGCGATACACTAGGTCTGTCATTGGGCCAACCTTCTAAGACAGTATCCATAAGTAATTGAAGTTCCTGGTCGTTTGCCGTTTCTTTTTGTAGGCGGACATACATTTCCGGCATGATTGGTAAGTATGCAGTTAAGTGCACCTCGTTAACTTGTAGCTCAGGTACAAGCTGTTCTGTGGTTTCCCTCAAATACGACCGACTGAGGTGATCTGCAAGAAACATTTCTTTTCCAGGTTTGAAGACCACTTCAATGTCATATTTCTGAAGTGCTAGAATTAGTCTTTGAAGCCTTGGCGGCGCACTGAGTAGTGGTTTTTTGAAGATACTTTGCAAGGGCTTATGGTCCGACTCTACTTTCACGCGTTGACCATATACGTAATCGTGAAACTTTTCACAACCGTAGAGGATAGCTAACGTTTCCTTCTCGATCTGAGAATAGCGTTGTTGTGTGTCTGTTAGGGCCCGCGATGCGTATGCCACAGGTTTTTCTTCTTGGATGATCACAGCTCCGAGTCCTTTTAAACTTGCGTCTACTGAGAGTGTGATTGGTTTGTTTGGGTCAAAGTATTGAAGAATAGGCGTATGAGTGGCCATTTCTTTCAGCTTGGTGAAGCTGTCCTCCTGTTCTTCCTCCCAGAACCAGGCAGTATTTTTTTCCAACAGTACTCGCATCGGACTACTTACATCTGACATTTTTGGCATGAACTTCCCAAGGTACTGTATAAAACCCATAAATGTTTGTAGTTCTTTGACGTTTGACGGGCGTTCCATCTCAACTATGGCACGAATTTTCTCAGGATCTGGTTTGAGACCATTACTTGTGAATCGATGACCCACATAGGTTACCTCAGGTTGACCTATTTCACATTTTTCCACACTTAATTTTAGACCGTATTCTCTGGCACGTTCTAGTACCGCAGCAAGCCGTTTGTCATGCTCCTCTTGGGTAACACCCCAGATTAGGATGTCATCAATGATGGCTTCTGTACCATCAAGATCATGCACCATATCAGAAATGGCTCGTTGAAACACCTCAGGTGCAGAATTTACACCAAACGGAAGTCGCATAAATCGGTAGCGTCCAAATGGTGTGTTGAACGTACAGAGCTTGGAACTATCATTATCAAGACGCATCTGCCAAAATCCAGATGTTGCATCTAATTTGCTAAATATCTTAGCACCAGGCATCATAGCAGCTACTTCTTCAACTGTTTTGAGGGGGAAATGTTCTCTCTGAATTGCCTTATTTAGGTCGCGAGGGTCGATGCACACTCTAATTTTCCCATTTGGCTTTGTGACCGTCACCATTGAATTAACCCACTTTGTTGGGTCCGTTTGTCGTACGATAACACCAATGTTTTCCATCCGGTCGAGTTCAGCTTTTACTTTTTCCTTTATCGCGAATGGAATACGCCTGGGAGCGTGCACGACTGGTGGTATTGATGGGTCTACCTTTATCTTGTAGGTTCCCGGCAAGCATCCTAGGCCATGAAACACATCAGAATACTCTGGAGATATTCCCTTGGGCACGGATTGTGTTTCTTGTTTGATTGAGTAGATACGTTTCACCAGATTTAAGTGCTCGCAGTCCTTTGATCCTAACACTGGTTGAGCATCTATGTCCACTACATAGAACAAAACATCTACTGTTCTATCCTTATATGTACAGGGGAGAACCACACTTCCCTTACTCCTAATGGTATGGTTAGAGAAAGAGCGGAGCGACATTTGTGTAGGGTTTAGCGCAATGTTCTTGTCAATTTGTTGTAGTACACGAGATGGTATCACGTTACATTTGGCGCCAGTGTCTAACTGAAAGTTTATTGGCGTTTTACATACATGAACACTTTCTGTCCACTTGTTCTCCTCGTATAACCCATTTATTTCCAGGTTGTCAGTATATAGTGCACCCAAAAATAAATCATCATCATCAGATACGTCTACAGTATGAACATGTTTGTGCTTCATCTGTTTCTGTTTTGAGTGTTGATTTGGACCTTT
>JAUMHH010040623.1:0-10015 GCA_032359455.1 Chlamys rubida
CGCCCATTTTCTCGTTTACGGAAAGTGCCGACGGTTCCATATTGAAGTAATCTTCATCCGAGAATTTAGCTATTTGAGCAGGGAAGGCTCATCTGTATGTCGTCCGTGTTTGGTAACATTGCACGTGAAATATTTATGAATAATGAACCATTTCACTTTTCTTAGTCATTAAACTTTGACACATCTTCCAACCTTTATGATTTCATCTCGCAAACAATTGATTTACATGTGGTTTATAGATTCGCATAAAACGTCTATGAAATAACGAAAACATTGATGTTCAATGGAGTGCGAGAATTCTTGTATGGTTGTCCAACTGAAGGGGTCTTACATGTACAGTATTACAGGTAAGATAAGGAAAAAAAGAAAGAACATGCTTCTTTATGAAAAATCTGACCTAAAGGCGTTTCTTTAATTTAAAGTAACGTTTTTTAAACTCGAAATGAACTCCGGTCAATATAAAAGTTACTTATGTCATTCTATCGTTATATTGGGGATGGAGTAAAATCATGATAAACATCCGGATTCTTCTTACCGGCCTCCATGTCACTGGTTATATGACGACGAGAATTGAGCGAGACTTCGATTGCCATCTTTTGCGAAGTTTTGCCAGGACGAAAACACTGGCATTTACACTGACAATATGTCAGAAACTTACGGTAATGCTGCATGTCATGACTTTTACTTATATTTCTCTACATTATATGTGCTTGCACTGTCAAAATGTCCCACGTACACAAAGATCTGAAGTTAGTGGCTTGTCAAATGAGGCCGTCTGCTGTCAATTGTCCCTCCCACAGTCTTTCACAATTTTTAGTCGGACACGGAAGTCGTTTGTTTTTATCGTGCTGAGATCAATATAACTCATTATATGGTCTTCCACTTATTTGAATACAAGTGTAATATCTGCTGAAATAGTAACTGATTATATATATCGGGAAATAGTCAACGCATTTGGCATCTGTAGGATGGACACGATCAGCTGACTTGTCATATGATTGATTTTGACAGATATTCAGTGCTGTAATGTAACTGTTATACGTACCATATCGTCACCATTCTTTCTCTAGCATTACGGAAAATTTGTGTGGCGACACTCGTTCCCTGTTATCCTTTAATACTTCTAATTTCTGACCCTAAAGAGTAACATAACACTTTATGTCATAATAATTGTTTTCAAGTTAACAACATTATAATTCCTTCAATCAACGTACGTGTAACGGAACTGGACTGGGTCGATTGTCGTCGACCAGGTAGCTCAATTTGGAAGATTGTACGTCTAGAGTTCGGAGTGTCTCGGGATCGAATCCCGGTCTGGCAATGCATTTTTTCTCTTTCTCCTGTTACAAAATTGGTGAGCTTGTCAACCGCTGTTTCTAGCAGTGGGTGAATGCTTAGCTATAGATGATACCCAAGTCTGGGTTGTAAATAGTTGTGTCTATATATATAATTTGTGGGCGAAGACTTAATTAGTAAAAAAAAAAGGGGGGAAATGAAAAGGAACTGAACTGGGTTGATCCTTGGCACCATGCAGGTACATGTAGCTGCATGTAGCTCAATTGGTAGATTGTCCGTCTAGAGTTTGGAAGGTCCCAGGTTTGAACCCATGTCTGGCTAGAGTTTGGAAGGTTCCAGGTTCGAACCCATGTCTTGCTAGAGTTTGGAAGGTCCCAGGTTCAAACCCATGTCTGGCTATGCATTTTTCTCTCTTTCCTACATAACAAATGGTATCTGTGGCACTCCTTGTGGAGACAGGGAGTTAGAACCTTGGTTGTGGTGTTCGAGGGCGAACACATTTAATTATAAGAAAGGGGGGATTGTGTAGCAAATTTTAATTGTACATAGGATTACAGTCTCCTTCTAGCTTTGCGTTCAAGGGAATTTCCCTTTTGCTCAATGGTAGAGTATACGTATCTGATTATATCAGGAAGTCTGGGATTGCGGGTTCGATCCCTGGTGCAATCACACTACTTTCTTTCCTGCTACACACGAAACAGTAAAATTGTCCTTGTGTATATGGAGATATAAATTAACATCTTTTGTGTTAAGGTTATGACATATCATCTGCACATAGGAGCAATAGCTGTATACTATATTATCTATTAACTTCCAATATCATAATGCATAGCTCTAAATCCAACTTATGAGTAGCCCCTGTAACCATGTTTGCTAACGCCAGCAATCCTTTTACTGTGTGCAACCAAGCATGAGATTTAGACCACTCGCTCTCCCAAGAGTTTTGACTCAGTCACCTGAGGTTGCGGAAAATGAGTGATGGCTGATAGGGTTATAGTTGCCAAGTGGTTGAGGTGTCTGACCATCTATAATCACTAGCCGTCCACCGCTGCGTGGTTTTTCTCCGGGTACTCCAGTTTTCCTCCACCACCAACACCTGATTTGTCCTTATAATTAATTGACCATAGCTGTTAATAAGACAGAAAGTAAAAACAAACAATAAAAAGTTTGTTCCCATTGTAAATTTAGTCAGATAACTATAGCTATCACAAAACTCGGGAAGTCAACATAGTCAAAATTGATGAAATCTTTCACATTTGCATTTGATAAATGTTAGAGTTTCCTGTACAGCTGCATTAGTCATATTTTGATTAGAACACATCCTGTCCTCAATAATTGAATAGTTTGAGGTGCCTGTATCCTTGTGGTTCTTTCTTCCTGAGCCTGGAAAAGTTTTTCCTTCCTTTTGAGTCAACATTAATGTTAAAAGTATTTTTAATCACTCCCTGTAAATTTTCACATCATTTGCCTATCTATTTCTTGTTTGAAATACATTGACAGGCCAAATTGCTAGCTTTTACATGCTGAAAGTTTAAACTTTGATGCATATTTTTTCTTTCACATAAAAGTCTCTCCAGAATGTTTATAAGTTTAGTTGGCAAGAATTTGTTTATGTCCAGACCTTGATCAAATGCATTATAGACATGTTAACAATATTTATACCAACAGGTAGCCTCAAGCAAGAGCCAACAGGTGCGCCTGCATAAGAGAGTTGTTGATCTTTCTGGTAAACATAATCTGATATATGCACACATAAAACTGTAACACGTAAATAGGTGGCTCCCTTAATAGGGGTATTATAGTGCTTCATTCAAGCTGATGTTGAAGTAGAAAATTATCTGACTTCTTTGTTGCTACTTTTTCAGATTTCCTCTTCAAATTTCTGGTGATTGGCAGTGCTGGAGCTGGAAAGTCCTGTATTCTTCATCAATTTATAGAAAACAAATGTGAGTTTCCATTTCCTGGTTTTAGGGGGGAAAGAAATAATTCTTGTATCAATTTTTTTATTTATTATTAATTTACATCATATCAAATTGGAATTTTTGAGCGAATTTTGTTAATGATTTGTTTGATTGTATTGTTATTCCTTGTAACAACAACAGTAATTATTGTCATTTTCACTATTATCAAACCATCTTTTCTGATGAACCGATCAAAGCATATACATGTGTTTTTTCCTACCAAACAGTTAAGCAGGATTCCAACCACACAATAGGTGTAGAGTTTGGGAGCAAGGTTGTCAATGTTGGAGGGAAGTCGGTCAAACTTCAGATCTGGGACACTGCTGGCCAGGAAAGGTTCAGGTGGGCAATCCTTAGATTTATTATAAATAATGCCTTGCGATTTATTATAAATAATGCCTTGCAAAGATTGTTCATGTTTCCAGTAAACTGCAGTGTAATTAATGTGTGTTACATTTAATTTTCTGTATTTTTTGTGTTGCTACACTGTCATTAGTTGGTTTTCCTGTAGCTAATAAATAATTATGAGAGAAATACACAGCAAATTGTGGTCCTTGTAATAACACAAAGCAGTGTACATATGTATGCTTTTCTGTGTGTGTTAGATTGTAGCTACATTATATATATATAATTACCAGGACATTGATATGTTAGCAGACAATATTCAACTTATAGCAATTGTAACACTTGCTCTGCTTGCTACTAGGGACCCATAGACAATAAAGGTATAGGGTGTTTTAAAAATAAATCCATCGTCAGTTGCTGCAGTCCTGTCTGTTGCTGCCGTGATAACACAAGGAGTGTGCACAGTGGTATCAGATCTCGTCTGGTGCAAGCCACTAGGGAATAAATTTCTCTTATTCTACTCAATTTTCTCTTAATCGTTCTGTTATATTTAGAGTAGTTCTGTTGTATTTAGAGACATTCGTTAGCATTAAGAGAAATTTCGATGATAAGTTCGGTAGAGCTTGTTTATCTGTGGGGACCGAGCAAAATTTAAGCTAGCAGTTGATCTCAATCATTCGCAGGCACATTTCACGCTGCGACGGTCGCGCGGCCTGGCTGGTTTTCATTTACCTGTACTGGTCGCGAGCCCAACGTTAACACTGTCATGTTACATGCACATTCAGGAGGGTTGGTGATAAAACAGTATATGTTATGGTTTGCATAAGCCTACAACAGATTTGAAACTACTGTAAACCAAGCACATAATCAACAGAATATTTCAATCCAACATTAAAGAAAAAAAAATATAATATGTACTACTTTGTAAGACTTTAGTATGCTTGACAATTTCTTGCTTAATACCTGCACAGTGAAAAATATTGTGGTTGCAATGTATCATGTGGAGTATAAAAATTATTTCAGATCTGTGACCCGCAGTTACTACAGAGGAGCAGCTGGTGCCCTACTTGTCTATGACATCACAAGGTAAGTAAAGTTTGGTGGTATCTGAAGGCTTTAACTTTTAGCAGGGGTAACTGAACCTGTTCACAAGTCCAACCAGTAACTTTTAGCAGGGTAACTGAACCTGTTCACAAGTCCAAACAGTAACTTTTAGCAGGGTAACTGAACCTGTTCACATGTCCAACCAGTAACTTTTAGCAGGGGTAACTGAACTTGTTCACAAGTCCAACCAAGTTTATCTGTCATGTTGATTATAACAAGATGAAAAGATCTTTTGTGACAAATAATTATACCACTATATTTATGCCTTGGAACATATTAAGAGATACAAGCTTTTTATTTCTTATTCATATTGGTCTATAGGTGACCCAAAATTTGGTGTCAATTTCTCTAAGTTGGCATTAACATATACCGACTATGCAGGCTTGGTTCAGAATTATGCTTATTGGCAGCAATAGAACATGTTATGATAAGAGACATTGGTCTAAACTGCTACTGTAGTCATTACAACAATTTTGGTATTGATGTTTGACATAATGAAGTGTTTGACGTATTATATTGCTAGGAAATCACCAAAATAACAACATTAGATTTCAGTCTAAAGCAGCACTGTTGAGTGACCCAACATTTTTTCTAACTAAACACTTTTTCCTTGTAGCCGTGAAACGTACAATGCCTTGACAAACTGGTTAACAGATGCAAGAACTTTAGCAAGTCCGAATATTGTGATAATCTTGGTGGGAAACAAGAAAGATTTGGAAGCTGAACGTGAAGTGACGTTTCTAGAAGCGAGCAGATTTGCTCAGGAAAACGGTAGGAACTTAAAGATAGTTTTTAAACATATATATTATAATTATACAATTTCTTGTATGTAAGCTTTGTAGATGAGACTAAAATATTTTTTCGAAATTTCCTTTTGTCATTTTAGTGTCATCATTGATTAATTAAGTCTTTTTCCTCAAAGTTTACGAGACTTCATTCAACAGAGACTATGCATTAGTGTTGGAATTCAATATGCTAAATTTGTTTCAATTGCAAGTAAAAATTAAAAAAAGATGTTTATATATCATGGGCTATATAAACAAATGAAAACATAAGAAAATGATGTAAAACCCCACTGAAATACATGTATGTAGGCCTGCTGTTGTGTAATTGCACCATAATTCATCAATTTGCCGGTATTCAGTATGCTGACTAGCATTTCAATGATTTTGAAAAAGACTCTTTGCTCATACTAGTAAACAACTACAGTACAGTTTTTGTGTCGCCTGCAACGCGAGGCGACATATAGGTATTACTTTAGTCCGAAACAAGGTTTTAGTGCGATAACTTAAGTTCCCTTGGGTTGATTAAACTTAAACTTGGTACACATATTGCATACCAATATAGCTCGGACAAGTTCGCATTTCAGAAGTTTACGTGTATATTTAGTGGAGTTATGCCCCTTTTATTGCCAAATAAGGGCATTGTGTAGTAAATGCAAGAACTTTTTAATTTTTTAATCAATTACTTTCAAATTTTGTACGGTAATGCTAGAAGCAATAATGTTCAACATGTATTACAGGTTTTTCTGTCGAGTTTCAACTTTCCGCGTTTTGGCATATCTGTTTACGCGATAAATCAAGTCAAAACACTTTTCTTACTAAAATCGCGGAGCAGGCGACACATACACTCCCGTGGAATTCTTGTGTTGGTCAAACCAGCAATTGGTTGTTTCATAAAAGATCCATTATTTCAGAAGGCTTCACATTTTATTTGATTTGGTCTATAATACAATATGGTCCTGATATAGACTACATCATGTCAGTTTTACCTCTGATTTTACCAGTATAATTATGTGATTGCCCGATAATAACTTTTAATTGACGTTATATTTGGCCAGTGTCCCTGATTTTACATATATTGTCCTTCAATTGACTTATATTGTCCTTACCTGACATATATTGTCCTGTAACCTGACATATATTGTTCTTGCCTGACATATATATATTGTAGTGGTGTTCCGATTAATCGAAAGGACATGACATATATTGTCCTTACCTGACATATATATATTGTAGTGGTGTTCAGATTAGTCGAGTTCGTCGAGTATCGGTTAGTTGGACCAACTAACTGATTAATCGAGTACAGATTTTATGATCTATTTTCGTTGGAAACTTTATGTGTACCTGGTAGTTATCATTGATTATTCCTAGTTCTAATTTCTGTTGAATTATTTTGTTTCCTGTCCATTTCAAACTCATAAAAACATGCTGTAGTCAGTACAGAAAAAAATGATAGCGAAAGTGGTGATAAATCACTCGTCTCGTCGCCCGGACACTTCCATCCTATGACTTCCTGTTTAAGGGGAGGTAACTGGTACAACTGTACAGTATGGCGGCGGATTTAAAAGATGAGATGCCCGCTATCATCCATGATTATACCGGTAAAAAGACATGTAGTGTCATGGGGAAACACTTTGGTTTCATTAGAAACATTGGTGCAGAGGGGCCAATGACAAAAAGTACTCTCAACATAAGGTCGGCAGTCTGCAAAATTTGCAGAAAGGAATATGCATTTAATGGCTAAGTAAGCCTTAACATTATTGTAGTGTACATGGGAGGAACGTGTCGCTGGTGACCTTATGAGAGCTACATTCAATAAAAGAATTTGCAGTTTTGTTTTAAAAGTTACTAAAATAAAACTATAATTAAACAAAACATTTTGCATTTTTGTATTTGATCATAATAATAAATGGTTATATACACAATCGTAATTTTTGTTCACACGTTTTAAGTTTATTTCATTGTAACTGATCATCAATCGATCATCATGTATATGTAGTTGGTAACGATGAACCAATGATCGATCATGAAATTTCTACCAATTCCCGTCCCTAATACCTTGTCCTTGACATGACCTGTACATTGTTCTTGACTTGACCTATATATTGTTCTGACATGACCTATATTTTGTCCTTGACTTGACCAATATTTTGTCCTTGACAAGACCTATACATTGTTCTTGACTTGATATACCTATTATCCCTGGCTTGACCTTTATATTCTCCCTGACTTGACCTATACATTGTTCTTGACTTGACCAATATATTACCCTGACATGACCAATATATTGTTCTTGACTTGACCTATATATTGTCCATGACTTGACCTATATATTGTTCTTGACTTGACCTATATTTTGTCCCTGACTTGACCTATATAGTATCCCTGACTTGACATTGGTATTGTCCCCGACATTACCTACATATTGTCTCTAACGACCTATATTATATATGAAATTTAATTACCTATATTGTCTCTTATTTGGAATAAATTATCTCTGATTAAATACAGTTCATCTGATCTTATTGATTCCCGAAAAAGAAAAAAATACAAGTAAATTCTATCCACAGAATCGAGAATGTATTGATAAAAAAAGAAATTAGTTGCTGAAGATGTATTAGCACACATAAAGTGGAAAGATAGCTCCCCTATCTGTCATCTTTGATAATGGTGTTACACTGTACCATCTACCCTGCTTATAGAATGTTAATTAGATTTGAACAAAATGTCTATTGGTTTTTAGACGCCTTAATTCAAATTCAAGGTCGGTACAGATATTTATACCTACCATTCCAACGCAGATGTTCACCAACAGTTTTAAGTTTGTGAAATATGTTAGAAGGTTGGCTGGTGATCTTTCTGTCATAAACAGAAGTGCTCGCAGTGCTGAAGACTGAAGTTTACAGGGAGAAATTCTGTTTCCTAAATCATTGCTCCGAATGTTTTTACATGTACACCGTTTCTCGGTGTTGTTACTGGCACAAAACACTCTGCAATGCTTTTTAATCTCCCTCTGTTGTGTTGGTACCCAGCCAAGTTTTTGGCAGAAAGAACATTTCATAATTTGCAAAGATGTTTGGATATGGTATATACATTTCAGTTTTCTTTGTTTGAGCATTTTTGGAATTGCTAAAGAAAAGAGGTGTTTTAATGTTCATTAATTTTTCAATAATAAGAATGCTTTATTTAAATCTGTAAAGATTTTAAAATTTGTGTAAGTTTAACAGCTTGCATTGTAATGTGTTTTTCATTTGATTGCTACTAGCAATAATGATTGGGGGTGTGCAGTATTACTGGCATCCAGTATATATTTGCATGGCAGAGCCGATATAACATACTAGTATGCAAACTGAAAAACCAATATACTGCAGGTGTTAAAAATTTAGCAGTGTAGAGTTTTGTTTTCTTTATTTCTGGTACTAAGAGGGAACATGGTGTCGAAATAATTAAAACTGGATCAACACTCGCTAATTTAAATTCAACACAAAAAACAGCTACAGGAATTCAAAAATCCTCCGGGGCTTTTTAATCCTTGTCAATTTATTGGAATACATATAGCATTATTCACATAAATATTGCAATAAATTGCAATACAGTTCTGTTTCCCAATACCCATGCAGTTTTAAAAATGATACAGTTTTTATAACTGAGTCCTCGATTCTATTATGGCCCTATCCTGGAGGAGCTGGTCTCCCGTTTAGGGAGGAAAGAAGTGTCCGAAGTGTCGGGCAAGGGCACTATTCCTCCCTAGACACCATTAACACAATCAGAGAATCCCGAGAGTAAAGCTTGATGCCATTGTTGATGTGTTGTATGTGACATTAGAGAATGACACCAGCCTTGTGACACCAGGGTTGCTACACTCTGGAGAAGTGACACAAAGGTAGTGACACTGGAGTAGTGACACCGGGGTTGCTACACCGGGGAAGTGACACCAGGGTTGTGACACCGGGGAAGTGACACCAGGGTTGTGACACCGGAGAAGTGACACCAGGGTTGCTACACCGGGGAAGTGACTCCAGGGTTGCTACACCGGGGAAGTGACTCCAGGGTTGTTACACCGGAGAGGTGACACAAGGCTAGTGACACCAGAGAAGTGACACCAGGGTTGCTACACCGGAGAGGTGACACCAGGGTTGCTACACCAGGGAATTAAGTGACACCAGGGTTGCTACACCGGAGAGGTGACACCAGGGTTGCTACACCAGAGAGGTGACACAAGGCTAGTGACACCGGAGAAGTGACACCAGGGTTGCTACACCGGAGAAGTGACACCGGGGTTGCTACACTGGAGAAGTGACACCAGGGTTGCTACACTGGGGAAGTGACACCAGGGTTGCTACACCAGAGAGGTAACACAAGGCTAGTGACACCGGAGAAGTGACACCGGGGTTGCTACACCAGAGAGGTGACACCAGGGCTGCTACACTGGAGAAGTGACACCAGGGTTGCTACACCAGAGAAGTGACACCAGGGTTAACGTTGCTACACCGGAGAGGTGACACCAGGGTTGCTACACCAGAGAGG